>CM030931.1:299730-321230 GCA_018136815.1 Isochrysis galbana
GCTTAAAAGCTCTCTCTATATATATAACATCGTGGAAGTACGAAGTACAGCTACTGCCATACGAAGACGAAGATCAAGACGACGTACCCACGCTGGGGCTCGACCCGCGCAGCTTGGCGAAGTTGGGGCAGCGCATGTCGCCGCGACTGGAGGCGGCGGAGGCATGCAGGCAACGTTTGCGCAAAGGCATTTTTTGGCGCCGGCTCATCGCCCCTTGTGCAGCGTAACAGCAACAGCCTAGCACGAGGCGCACTTGAAGCTACACTTGCCGATTTTCCGGTGGGCGGAGCCGTTACTCTTGCCCACCCCCTCAGAGAAGAGAGTACTTCACAAAGCGCTGCCACGGACAAATTGACATTAGGCCCACTTCAAATGGGAGCCGAGTCAGCGAAAACAAGGCACTCCATAGCAACCAACGAAGCCGACGCCATATAACCGCGAGCCCGCCCGTCCCCGCAACAACTACGCCCCTACATCACGCCCCCGAAGCGGCTCGCCGGCCAAAGCCGTATACTCGGCGTGCCAATCACGTTGGTCTCATCGAGTGGTCCCCATACACGCGAATCCACCGAGGCGCCGCTGCAGTCGCCCAATACAAAGATCCGGCCGGGAGGCACCCGCACCGTGCCTGAGGCGAGCAACCCCTTGCGCACAACCTCGTTCGACGCGTCGCACTCGACGGGCGCGCGTCCGGCGCTTGCTGACCCGGCAGCATCTAGAACCACGCGAGCGGCAGGAACCGTCGCCGCATGGGAATCACCTGCCCAGCCGCCGTACATGAAGCCGACGGGGACACCGTTGACGGTGACCCCTCCCGCTTCATCGACCGACACCTCATCACCCGCGGTGGCGGCCACCCGCTTCACAAACATGTCGCGCTCACCCAGGCGCCCGCCAGCCGCCTCGACGCGCTGGCGCAGCTCGGGAGGAGGCGTGAATAGCACGAGCTGGCCTTTGGCAAGGATTCGGCTGCTGACGAGCGGAGAAAAGCCGCGCTTTCGCGCGAGGACTAAGTCCCCCGCCAAGAGGGTGGGCTCCATGCTTCGGGAGGGGATGAGGTAGAGGGAGCCGAACATGCTCGCAAACCCGCCGAGGAGGAGCGGGCTCACGCCTAGCAACAGTGCCAGCGCTAGCCCGGCCGCATCCGCGCGGACGAGCTGGCCGAGCCGCGCGGGCGTCGCGCGCCAGATGTCGAACCGGGAAGCGAGGCGCGGCAATGCGCGCCGGCGAACCGCAACAGGCCAGGGCCGCCGCTGCCAGTCGGCGAGATCTCGCGCACTCACCGTCGGCCGGAGGAGGACCTCGGCGTCGGCAGAGCTGCTTGACACGGCTGCTTGAGGGCCCTCCGCAGGCCCACTCTCACTCGTCCGTGCGTCTGCCTCGTAGTCCAACCGGAACGCCGGCTGCGAGTCCGCACCTCGAATCGCGATGATACGATACTCGACGCCAGGATACACTCCTTCGGGCAGTGGTGGTTCACCCACGGCCGGCGGCAGGGGCACGAGCACCTCCCCAAGACGAAGTGGCCGACGCCAGCTCGGGGGCGCAGCGGCCTGCGCGAGCACGGCAGCGAGCGCCGCCCCCCGCCGGCACTCCGCGACGCGCCAGACACGAATCGTGAGCTCGACATCGATCTCGTCCACCCCGGCATGAGCGAGCCGCGCGCTGTTTGCCAAGTGCGCGCCCCAGTCTTGTGCTCGCCCGACCGATTCGGCCGTCTCGGTCCGCGGAGCAAACGTCATGCCGCACCGGAACACTCCGCCCGTCGCGCACTCGCTCATCGTCCAGTCCCAACTCTCACTCGCTCGTCCAGAGGGAAGGGCAGGCGCTCCGAGAGAGATGGAGAAGGAGGCGTCGACCTCGAGCGGTGGTGAGGTTTGAGAGGCCGTAGCTGTTGGTCCCCTCCCTTCGGCTCCCGGACCCAAGAGCTGGAGGAAGGCAGCCACGCTCCCTTCTCTCCGCCGGTCAGTGCCACGAGGGTAAAGTAAGACACTCCAGAGAGCTCCTCCACACTCAAACGGACGAGAGGAGAGAGAGCGTCCAGCGGGTGCATCGCGCAGCGCAACGCCAACCCTAGAGAAGCGAAGAGAGAATGAGTGCTCCGAGGGGACCACCATGACGACTGAAGCCGAGGAAACGAAGAGAAGCGAGATCCCCATCGAAGCCGGTCGAAGGGCCGCCCTCGCGCTTCCCGCCCTCCTTTCCTTCTCTCTCCTGCTCTATTCTTTTCTCTGGTCCGAGTATAGAGTATAGAGTAGAGACTCTTTCGCATATCGCTTAGTAGAGAATAGAGAATAGTGTGTGAAACGTCTTCGATGTCGGTCAGGTTCCCGATGAGCGATGAGGTTTTCGGCGACTTATTGGACGAAAAGTTGGCATCTTTGAAGTAGCCAGGTTGGCAGGTTACAGGTTGGTCGACAATCGACAAGAGGGGATTTCGACCCGCCGCAGCAGTTGCAGTTGCCCCGTACAGTAAGGGTGCACCATTAAGAAAACAGGGATTTTTGCCTTCTACATTTTCTACCTAAACCGACTCCCACACCTTGATAGTTTCTTAGAAGCCGCGGGGTCTTTACTTTTACTATTACTATTTACTATGTTTTGTGTATACATATTCAAGCAGCCGAGAGCAGAAGGAAGGCGCAAAAGTATAAGTGCGAAGTACCCCCGCGGCCCACGGCCCACGGCCAACGAATGGCCACTATTGACCACAACAATCGGCTGACGGCCCGCTACACGGCGACAACGACAACTTGCTTGGCCCGCCGGCCGCCGGCGAGGCCCGCAGCGCATAGAAGATAGAAATGGTTTTCTTGCGCTCTTGCGCTGAGTTTCTTATCCTCAGGTGGAGGCCTCTCAGTTCAGCTCCATTTCTTATCGCTAGATTGCCAATTTGCTTCTAGGTTTTCTTAATGGGGGGTTTCTTAATGGTGCACCCTTACTGTAAGCCAGGCGAGGAAGGCAGGCGACAAGGGAGCCTACATGGTAAACACGGGTTTACCGTGTTTGTACAGAGGCCAAAAACAGCCCGCTTGCACCTTGCACAGTGTTTCAAATGCCCTCCCTAGCAGCATGCCGTGTTTGTGAGTTGTGAGGTTCCTCCCCGTGTTTCTAGAAAAGCCAAAAATAGGCCATATTTGCTGTGTTTGGAGGCCCGCAGCCACAGCCACACCCCTTAGCTCCTCTCTCTCTCTCTGATGGCTGATGGCGGATGAGCTGCTCCTCACTCACACTCTCACTCTCACACTCACACTCCCGCCATTAGGTCTAGCGGTCTAGCCCCCCCGCCGACGCGCCTAGGAGACCAAACAGGATCTCATGGCGTGGCGGGGACTTAAGGCGCGCGCAGCTGCGCCGCCGTCCAAATACGGAGGGTCATATTGAGGCAGTTTCAAATACGGTGAATACGAATGCGGTCTGTGTCTGTCCTTCGTCCGAATACGGTTAATTTTAGATAAATACAAATACGTATCTCGCACCTAGGAGAACCATTCTACTGTACAGCGTGCTGCTCCCATACCGCAAGGGGGGCCCTTCCCCCCCCCCCTCCCCCCCCCCCCCGCCCGTCGCCGAGCGAAAGGAGAGAGAGAAGAGATTCGGCCGAGATCGCGGGCTGTTTGGGGGGGAAGAGAGGGGGAGAGGGCACCCAACAGAGAGAGAGAAGAGAGAGAGAGAGAGAGAAGAGAGGGGGAGAGAGAAGAGAGGGGGAGAGAGAGAAGAGAGGGGGAGAGAGAGAAGAGAGGGGGAGAGAGAGAAGAGAGGGGGAGAGAGAGAAGAGAGGGGGAGAGAGAGAAGAGAGGGGGAGAGAGAGAAGAGAGGGGAGAGAGAGAAGAGAGGGGAGAGAGAGAAGAGAGTGGGAGAGAGAAGAGAGAAGAGAGAGAAGAGAGGGGGAGAGAGGGGGGGGGGGAAGGGAGAGAGAGAGAGAGAAGAGTGAGAGAGTGAGAGAGTTCTCACTCGCGGTACCTTTACAAAAAACATCGAGGGGCGCGCGATTCCTTCCACCGAGAGCAGCGCGTACACACTCGTCGTCCCCGCCCCCCTCGCTCTCTCTCTCTCTCCCTCTCCCTCTCTCTCTCTCTCATGCTGGCTTGCACCTCGAGCCTGTGCGTCATGGGCCTGCTCTCCGGCGGCCGCAGCATCTCGCCACGCATGGCGTACGGCCCAGGCGGCGCGCCAGAGGGCGAGAGAATCGTGGTGACAGGCGTGGGAGTCGTGAGCGCTCTCGGCTCTGGTGCCGACTTCTGGGAGAGGCTGCTGGGCGGCGAGAGCGGCATACGGCCTATTGTAGGGTTCGATGCTTCCAAATTCCCCACCACCATCGGCGCCGAGTGCGTCGATTTCGACTTTAAGCCGTGGTTTGAGAACGTGAAGAATGCAAAGGCGACGGACCGGTGAGAGAGAGATAGAGAGAGAGAGAAGGGGAGGTAGGGGGGGAGGGAGGGGGGGGGAAGGGGGGAAGAAGAGGCCGGGGCTACGGAAGGGTAGTGAATGCGGCCGAAGTGGAAGGGGGGGGGGGGGCAGTTCAGGGCTGGAGGATGAGGCGGCGAATGGGTGGAATCATTTACAGGCGAGGCGGTGCAACGCGGGGGTCAGACGGGTGAGGGAGAGGATAGAGAGTAATAGGGGTGGGGGAGCGAGCGATGAGAGGGATAAATAATAGATAGTTGGGGGGTGTCGGGGCAGGGACGGCGGGCCCATGAGAGTGTTGAAGGAGCGAGATCGAGAGAAGAGACGAGCGGTTGCAAGCGGGCTGGCGAGAAAAGGGAGCAGATGGAGAGGAAAAGAGGAGAAACGCAAGAAGGGGTCGAGACGCGATGGGAGGCTCGAGCGTAGAGAACGAGCGTGGATAGAGGGCGAGGAGCAGCCACCTGGGAGTAGGGACGGGCCGTAAGTTAGGGGGCAGGCGAAAGCATAGCTTATAGGTGTCGCGCAACCGTGAACGGTCAGGGGTGGAGCGCGCCTCACTCGACGACCGTTGCCAGCTCGACCGGTAGCCCCACTCACCTACGTGCTCCAGGTACTCGCACCTGGCGATGGCAGCAACGCGCATGGCCATTGAGGATGCTAAGCTACCCGACTCAGCACTTCAAACCGACCGCGCCTCGATCATCCTCGGCACTGCCTTTGGCGGCATGGACACTTTCGAAAAGCAGGCGAGACATCAACTTGTGCACGCGCGCCGCGCGCCACGGTGATGACTGTGTCTGCCAGCCAGCAGCCGGAGGCTCGCCGGCGGAAGGTGGCGCTTGTCGCCGACGGCGCACTGCCTCTTCGCACCGATGGAGCGACCGTCCCGTCGCTCCTCTTTCCTCGCTCGGCCTCAATCCCAATCCACTCTCGCACTCGGCAGGTGCTCAACCTGGACAAAGGCAAGAAGGTGTCCCCCTTTTCAGTACCCGCACTGCTTCCCAACACCGGCTCGGGGATCATGGCAATCGAGCTTGGTTGTACAGGCCCCAACTATGGCGTCGTATCAGCGTGCGCCGCAGGCTCGCATGCGATTGGCACGGCGCTTCGTCAGGTGCACTAAAGCTCCGTGGAGCCGCTCGTCAGCGGCCCCCCCCATGCCACTCAGCCGTTCGCAGCTGCTAGGCCGCACTGGAGCCGGGGCGCGAACAGCAGAACGTCGCCTGCCGCAGTGCCTGCCGCAGTGCGGGTGACTCGCCGATCTGCTTCAGCCGTCTCCGTCCTCTTTTCCGCCCTTGCAAGCAGATGCAGTATGGCGAAATGGATGTTTGCCTTGTTGGCGGCTCCGAGGCGGCCATGACGCCCTTCTCATACGCAGGGTTCAGCGCAATGAAGGTAACACGAGTCCAGGCCCCGGCGTCGCCTAGCGTTCCGCGCGATGCGGGCATCGCGCCGATCCCGTCTCTCATGCACTGGCATCAATAGGCCATGTGCTCTTCGTACAACGACGACCCCCAATCGGCGTCGCGTCCATTTGACGCGACGCGCGCCGGATTCATCATGGGCGAGGGAGCAGGCATGCTCGTGCTTGAGACGGAGGCGCACGCCAAGGTGCGCGGCCAGCTGCCGCCCCTGCGTGCGCTTGCCCGTAGCGCTACGTGCATCGATGGGGCGGGGGAATGAATACAAGGCGCGGACTCCCCGCCTCCTCATGGGTAACGTTTGGCGGCGCCGTGTTGGCGCTACAACGCCTCGTGGGGTAACTGCCGGCAAGCGCGGTCTGTTCAGCGTCTCTACCCCCCCCCCCCCCCCCCCCCCCCCATTCCCCGATAGGCGCGCGGCGCCCCCATCCTGTGCGAGCTCGCTGGCTACGCGGCCACTTGTGACGCACACCACATTACGACCCCGCACCCCGAGGGCCAAGGACTGGCTAGCTGCCTCAAGAAAGCGATGCTCGACGCCGGGGTGTCGATTGAAGACGTCGACTACATCAACGCTCATGGTGCGCGCCAGCAGCCACGTCGCAGCATGCCACATACAGAGCAGTCTGGCGCTCGCTCGCGCCCGGCGCTCGTTCGCCATGCAGGCTGTGAGGCGCGCCGAGTATCGAACATGTAGTGGATTGGAAAGAGGCAGTGTTGCGCAACGCAGCATTCCCAGCCTCGCCACGCCTCGCCAGCGCTTCGCCGACACTCAAGCCCCAAAGTCAGCCTCCACCCCACCTGAAACTCATCTCCGACGCCCTCTTCTTCTTCTCGTACCCGCAGGCACCTCGACGGCGTACAACGACAAGTTTGAGACAATGGCTATCAAGAAAGTCTTTGGGGATCACGCCTCAAAATTGCTGGTATCGTCGACAAAATCGATGACGGGCCACACGCTCGGTGCTGCCGGCGGCATCGAGGCGGCGATCTGCGCCAAGTTCATGGCGACCGGTGACGTCCCACCAACGATCAACTACAAGAACCCGGACCCCGAGTGCGACCTTGACTACGTGCCCAACGTTGCTAAGAAGGTGCTCAAGCCTCGCGCGGCGATCTCGGACAACCTCGGCTTTGGTGGCCACAACGCCGCCCTCGTTTTCAAGGCGTATGAGTGAGCGAGCGAAGTAGGGACGTTCGAGCGAGCGCTGGATGTTGCGTGTCGCCATCCTCCGGGGCCGATACACGCAAGGTTGCCGTGGACCATGAAAAGTCGTGAAGCCGGGGTACGACTATGCCCAAGATGGAGGATTGACTCGTTCGATGCGACGGGCCTCCGAAAGAACGGGCGGCGTGGCTCTTTTATTTCCCCGGTGTTTCATCCGCCTGTCGCGCCGCGCGTGGCTCCCGCGCTTCCTGCTGCCGCGTAAATCCGCGTCTCAGGTTACAACCCATGGCCAAGCACAGACAGGGGTGATGAGCCGGGCAAGCTCGACGCCTGAGGGAGCTTAGCACGGGGCTAAGTTGCACGCGGCTTATTACTTGGCGTTCGCCCGGCCGGACGTGCTTAAAGATAATGGAGACGGCGCTGCGCAATGCGCAATGCTCTATTCTTTTCTTCTCGTTCGCCACACTCCTCCCCAACTTCCAAGCTATAGCAGGGTATTCGTTAGTTGTATTGTTGTGTATCTATTACATCGCATCATCGTGATGCAATGAGCATCGTCACATCTATTCGGCAAGACCCGCCAAAAACAAGTTGCATCTGTTATTTCAAAAATTATCCTACACCAATAACTATCCAGTAAAACTTGTGCGGCTCGGGATCAAGATCAAGCAGTTAAATTGCAATTAGCTCCTTGCCCCCATTGACCATTGAGAAAAAAGCCTTCTTGAAAAAGCCGGCTAACGCTGCTATACGCTATACTACTACCCTCTACCCTACGTCGGGACATCCTGACTTCGCCCTTGCCCCACAGTCACCCCAACCCACACCCACCCAGCTAAGTGTATACGTGGTTCACATGGGGGAGGCGCCTCGTGCTCGTGCCCTATCCCCCCGTCGCACCACCCGGGCACAACCTACGGTCCCAACCTGTTTTCGAGGAGCAGCGGCACGGTCTCATCGTGCGCAAGCGAGCCGCCCGTGTAGCGGCAGCAGCGCGGCGCGCGCAGCAAATGGTGCGGCCGCGCGAGCGCTCGGCGTCGGCCGTGGCGCCCGCGCCGAAGAGCAACTCCCCATTTATTTGGCCGTGCAGCTCCTCGCTCGCGCGCGCCGCGCGGCATGTAATAACAATCAGTGGCTGCGTGGGTGCACAGTACACAGTACCGGCGGTGTGGTGTTAACCCGCTGATTGATGGCAAGGCTAGGGACTAGGAGAAGCAGTTAACTAGTTAACTCAGTTAGCGGTTGTTAGCTACCTCCTAAATAGCACTAGTAGTTAACTAACTGCCCCCAACTCGCAAGTAACTACTATTAACTCGCAGGTAACTAGTGCTGAGCAAGTCTCCTTCACAGTTAACTACTACACCAACGGCGTCGGAGCTTCGCGCTACGCGCGGCCCACCATAACTAACCATAGATAAGGTAGTGGGATGCAAACGCATGAATGACAACAATTGTGTATTGCTACAGCTCATAACCATCCACAAACTTATATACACAACAAGTCACAAGTCTAGCTAGACGTCTAGACGTCGAGACTTACATTCTTCCAATATTCTTAGTAGTATTATTCAACATTCAATCCGTGTTGTACGCTGCCATAAGCGAGTGCTCGAGCGTTAGGGCCCGGCCAAAATATGTAATTATTTAGGAACATATTTGGGCCAGTTTTTGTGATTGAGCTATTTTTACATATTTCTGCATATTTGGGCGAGCAAAAGCCCCCCCCCCCCCCCCCCCGCGCTCCTCCCCCTTACTCGAGGACACCAGGCTGCCGCGCGGCAGCGACCAGCACAAGCGCACAACATACCAGGAGGTGAGCCAGAGCGTGCCTCAGCCGCTCTCCTTGCGCGCGCGCGCGTGAGTGACCGTGGTGGGCATCAAATCACACCGCCAAGTTCCCTACGTGGGCCCTTGCTGCAAGGATTGCCTTGAGCCTTTCTCCCAATTCTGCTTCATGTGAGCGTGTGTTTTCCTTGCTTGCTTGCATGTTCATGTTGCATGTTCCCCTCTGTTCGGGCCACTTCCCTTGCAAACCAAATGCGGCGTCTATCATGGTGCGATACAATCGCAACATCGCAACAAGCGTAAGGGGCAGGCAGCCTGCGCCTGAGTAACTTGAAGTGAGTGTGTGTGTGTGTGTGTGTGTGTGTGTGTGTGTGTGTGTGTGTGTGTGTGTGTGTGTGTGTGTGTGTGTGTGTGTGTGTGTGTGTGTGTGTGTGTGTGTGTGTGTGTGTGTGTGTGTGTGTGTGTGTGTGTGTGTGTGTGTGTGTGTGTGTGTGTGTGTGTGTGGCCGTGTATAGCTCCGTGTTGCGTGTATTTTTAGAACGTGGTACGTGGCATAGCGTCGTAAAACGTGCATATTTACAACATATTTGGGTGGCTTTTTTGATATTTTCGACATATTTTTGCAACATATTTGGGCTCATTTTCCTACATATTTTGGCCGACCCCTATCGAGCGTCGAATCCTTCACAGCCTTACGGAGGTCACCATGCATTGCTCCGGCCGCTGAAAACACACGTTCGACGCCGGCAGATTAGGCAGGCGCAGCCAAGTACTGCTTAGCCATCTTGCACAAGCACAAGGCAGGCCACTTATGCTCTCGCGCCTGCCACCATGCAAGCATGTTCAAGTCCACATCCGGGTCCTCTGGCTCAGCCAGATACTCATCTAGCTCATCTATATTGAGCACTACCGGGAGCGTAGTAGCACATGGCGCCGGGCGAGACTTGGCGAGAAGGCCTTTGAGGGTGACCTTGCGCTTCTTCTTGTAGGCCTCTGGCGATCCCTCCGACTCCTGCAACTGGGGGGTGACGAGGGGAGGAGTCAGGCCACTCGCATTCGCATTCCCTCACACCCAGCTCGAACGTTTTGAGAAACTCGATTGTTGTATTGCCTCCTTCCGAATCTCCGCCGCGATCTCATTCACCTTGGCCGCCAGTTTAGGATCTGCATCGTCACCTCCTTCCAACACTTGCTTGGCAGCAAGACGACGAGCTTCCGCAGCCTTCTGTGCCGCTGCCAAGACAGTTGCAGCCCTCGCGTCTTTTTTGTCTTTGCGAGCTTGAGCTGCAAGTGCTTCTGCTTCAGCAATCCGCGCCTTGTCCTTCTCCTTGAACTCGGCAATCATGTCTTCACATCCAGCTAGATGTTCTATGGGCTCCCACGTGCTGTCCCTCGTGCTGAAGCCCACCCATTTGACTTGGAATTGGGTGATGCCCTTTGCGAGACGTTGTCCGACAATTTCCTCAGGCTCGTAGACTCCCTTTCCAGCAGCTCCGTCGAATGCGCTCGTGGGAGTCCGCCTCGTCGTCGTGCCCTGCGGCTGCAATGTTGGCAAGCTGCTCGAAGGTCTCGACATCCTCCTCGGCGCCATCGTCGGAGGTCGTCGTTGGATGGAGGTTGGAGGGAGGAGGGGTTTGGGGGGAGACGGGAGGGGGAGGGGGGAGTGCACGGCGGGGGGGGGCGGGGGCGGGGGGGCGGCGGGGGGCTTGCTTGTACTGTACACATCATCTCTATTATAATATCTATATCTACTAGGTAACTACTAGTTAACCACCAACGTAGGGAGTCATAAACCAGGTAACTAGTAGGTAACTACTGCCATATATATACTTACAACCAGTTAACTAACTACCACTCAAATGGCTACTAACTGGTACTCCCCAACCTTGATAGTTAACTGCAGTCCCTAGCCTTGATTGATGGTACCAACACTTGCAGATTGAGGTGTTAACGCATGTGCCACATCTACACCTACCTAGACCTAGCCAATCAATGGAGGTGTTAACTAACGCAAGCACTAGGTGCCAACACCGGGTAAACGCGAACACGTGAACGCCATACGCCTTGCTCTCCCCTCCTCCGCTCGTCTCCTTGAACGCTGAGGGTGAGAGGGCCGAGGCTGCGCGCCGAGCCGTGCTTTTACAGACTAATATTAAAGTAATACTTATAGTAAACTAAGCTGAATCTGAATAGAAAAAGAAAAGTCACATGGCCCTCTTTCGACGGAACGCGACCTTGGGGGTGGGGTTTGGGTCGGACTTTGATGGGCTGATAGTTGAAAGTTGAAAGCGGTAGGTCGGTCACACATCAACACCCTCTTTTTCGAGAATTCTCGCTTCTCGCCCGCGGCCCGCGGTCGGTCACTGTACTATTTTCGTCCCAACTTCTGTTATTCATCCCTCGCGCAAAGTCCTTTTCCTTTGCGCCTTTTTGCGGCCAGATTTCCCCCGCCCCCTCAGCCCTCAGGTCCACCCCGCCCGGCGCGAGCGTGCGGCTCGCAACCCGCGCCCACTGGGGGTCTGGGTGGATGCTCAGCTCATACCAAAAGGTAGAGCGTGAGGATGATTAACAGCCCCCCCCGGAAAATAGCGTTAAGACTTCCAAAGGTTAGGATCGCACATTAGGCTAAGCATCGGGGGGCACTGACTAGGAGAACCGTGGCTGAAAGTACTGGTACTCTCAAGCCCTTTGCTCATAGCAAAGCGTGCAGCGCACACGAAAGGCCTTGCGAAGCACACGCGTCGATGAGTACTAGTATCCTCGTGGGCGACTCGGCTTACGGGGAGCAACCAAGCACGGAGCAGGGCTATTCTTGCGTCGGTTTACGCGCCCCACTTGAAGAGGGCCGGATGGACAAATGCTCATTGCTCCCGCTAGAGTTGTGCTCACACTGCTGCAGCCTCGCAAGGATTTCCTGGTTCGCTGTAACGAGGTCAAGGTTCCGGCTCCGCAGTTCAGTGTTGTCCTCGCGCAACTCTTCAATTTCGTCGTTGGCCCTCGCCAGCATGGCAGCCAAATCGTCGGTCTGAGCTGCGGACCGGTAGTGCACAACTGTGTTTGAATTCCCTGCGAGATCGCTGGACATCGTGCACGGCGTGGTCGATGGGTTGGTCCGCCCTGGCGCGGGACTCACACGATCCTTGCCCTGTGGTCTTAGTAAAGACCCGAGGCGCAAAGGCAACCGCCCGGATGCGACAACGGAGGGCGCCGCTCCGAGCGGTGGCTTCCGAGACAGCACTGTCGACGGTACCGGCCGTCGCGTTGCCTCCGACCGCTTGGCCAGCACGTTGAGGCTCGGCGAGCGGAGCTCGTCCCACAGCGTCACAAGGCGCCAGCCAAACACGAAGATAGCTGCCGAGACTACGTTAGCGAGGATGACGAGCCACACCAAGATGAAGAAACCGGTCGGCGAGCCCGAGAATGCGAAGGGGCTCAGGTACCAGCCGAGCAATATAGCAATCAAGGTGCGCTCGACGTGGCCTGTCAGAATGAAGGACATGGCCTGCGCATCGGAATAGAGCTTTTCCAAGTGCCGCGCTCGGTTGCACAATCGCAGGCCAACGGCGACGAGCGCGCACTGCTTGAGCACAAGGGCGATGGCAAGGCCGTGGCTGCCCGTGGGTAGGTAGTCGCACGATGTGTGCCAAGTTTCGGTGCCCCCGTCTGCCTCGGGCGCGAAAACCTTTACGCGATAGAACGGCGGCGCGACGATTGTCCACACCATGAGCAGGATCAGATCCACGAAGACAAGCGCCCCGATATACTTGACGAAATGAGTTTTCTGAACGTTGACGTTGCGTAAGGACGGATTGACAAGGACAAGCGTTACTCGCCATAGTTTGACGACGAGTGGGGCGTGGGTCAGCGTGGTGCCGACGAAGTAAAGCCAAAGTTGTGCGCAACATCGGCGGTCGAATTCGGGGTATCGCCCCGCCTCTCCTATGGGCACCAACTCGTTTGCACGCGCCTCGTCGTGGGCCAATATGGCAATCAGGCTTACGGAGATGAGCAGCAAACAGCCCAGGGAGGTGAGGGAAAGGAAGAAGCTCTGCGCGGCCTTCATGGTTGCTGTGTGCCGGTAGAGCACGAACACGGTCGTGCACACGACGAAGAAGGCAGTGAGAAGGGTCGCCGGCACGTAGACCAAGAGATTGAGCGTGCTCCCGAGGGGCTGCTTGATATCGATGCGTGACTCTAGAATGCTTGCACCGTCACACGTGATGGCTGCCAGCTGCTGCCGGACGATCGAGGGCTGCAGCTCGATGTATGACAGCATGTGGGTGTGCGACTGGGAAAGCTCGCCCCTCGCCAGCCACTGTAGGAAGAGAAGAATTGACTCGCCGCGGGCGCAGTCGGCGCCGTGATACGAACGTGGCGTCGCTATGACGAGCGTGTCGCTGAGAGGATAGCACTCTGCCACATCGTTGTCCTCAACGTGCCAGGACGCGCTCGCATCTCCCGGTGCCTTTCTGGTACACGCCAAAAGGCTCTCGACCGATGGTGCCACCGCCAGCAACGCATTGAAGGGCGAGGCGATGGAGGCGAAATTCAGGTGCCCGTACTCGAGGATGTGGGGCACGATGCCGAGCGAGAAGGGCTCGTAGACCACGCGCGCGGCGACGCGGCTGCTGCTCGGTTCGATGATGACGGTGGCGGTCGGGCGATCCAACGCACGGAGCGTGGCCGTCGGCACGTGCCTCCTGAGCTTGTGGAGGAACAGTTCGTTCGTGTCTGAGGTGGCGGCCTGGCCAATGAGGACGATTTCGCGCTCGACGCCGATGGCCGATGCGTAGGGCGCGACACCCATCCACGGGTTGAGTGCAACCATGCGCGGGTCCAACCAGCGCGTGAGATTGCCCCCCGTGATCGCCGCCAGCACTTCGAGGCTCAGCACAAGCTCTCGGTTGGCGAGGGCGCACGTTTCGTTTGACGTGACGTCGCAGAATGAGACGGCGATGGATATAGCGAACAGCCGGAACGGAAGGACAACAATGTCGTTGTGATGAGCGTCTTCAGTATAGTGTGTTGCCTGCGCGGTGAGGTCGTCGTCGTGGAATGTCGCATAGTCGAGCGTGCCCTCGTGGACCTGCTCGTGCGCGGCGTCCATGAGCAGACTCTCGTACGAGGCGATAGCGGCTGGGTACAGGTTGACGGCCCGAGTCATAGCTGGGGCGAGCCACTCTGCGCCGCCGCCTCGCACCACACTTCGTGCCGTGTACACACGCTCGCCATCACACTCAACGTCAGTCTCGAGCCTGTCAAGCACATGCTGGCGCATACCAGGTGTGAGAATCACATGACCTAAGTCCTCGGCCTCAACTCTTGCGGCCTCAGACGAGAAATACCAGTGCCAGAACTCGACGGTCTCCAGCCGCCTTGTACACCGCTCGTCGCCCGTGAAGGCCGTCGACTCTTTTCGCAGCATCATGTACAAGAGGCCGGAAATAGGCCATGCGGACGTGCTGCGCGCGCCCGTGATGTCCATGGTAAGCCGGCGCGAGTCGGAGCCATCGTTGCCGAAGCGGCCACCAAACTCGATGAGCGCATCCGCGATGCTCGAGGTCGTGGCTGACACGGCTGCGCCCCCCTCGTGCGCGATCGAGGCGGCAGGTAGCGAAAGCTCCAGGACGTCGGTGAGCAACGCGTACCCGATCGAGAGCGGCGTGCGAAGAACGCACGGCGATGTGCCGCCGTAAGTGCTCGCGCATGTCAAGACGCTCGCATTTCCCCACGATGCTGAGGCGGAGATTCCGACTTCGGCCGCAAAAGAACCGTTGTCAAACTTTGCGAGCGAACGCCGGAACATCTCTGTGACCCCAGAGATGGAGGACCGGACGATAACTTGGATCGGACCAACGGGCAGCTTGCCGCGCGCCACCAACGCTGGATTGGTCGCGACGATCCGCGGATCGTCCCATCGCGTGAGCGCCGTGCGAAAGATGTCGGCGAGCACATCGGCGGCGAGCACAAGTGGCGGATCGGTGGCCGTATGGTTGGGAAGGTTGTAGATAGGCACAACGGCGACCGCCGAGGTAGGGTACAACTGTAGGTCGGGCACGGTGTCATATAGCTCATCGGGAATCTCGCAGTCGGCGTTGATCCAATCGACCATTGGGTGTGAGGAGGAAGGAGAGGCCGCAGCGTCGACGCAGCTCTGTTCGGAGCGGAGCAGAGCGCATAGGGCGTCTGGTTTTTCGGCGTGAACGTAGGTGGGGGCGAGGTCTGCGCCGTAAATTTGCGAGTAGGTGCGGCCAAGCTCGAGCATGAGCGAGCTGTGGGTCTGCGGCCCGAGCGCAAAGAGGTGGGACGGGACGGCCATGGGCAGCTCGGAGGGACGCGCGGGCGGATTGGGAGTGCGGTGGGCGGGGTGAGGGAGAAGGAGAGGGAGATAGTGAGAGACGAGGAGAAAAGATGGCGGGCGGGGGGGGGGGAGAGACACGGGGTGGTAAAGGGAAGTGAAGGGAAGGGGGAAGGGAGAAGCAGAGTGTTAGCGAGGGGCAGAGAAGAGAGCGAGGAAGGGAGGGCGGAGGGGGGAGGGGGGGCGGGGGGGACGGGAGAGGGAGGAGGAACGGCGAGGGGGAGACGGCGGAGGGGGACGGAGAGAGGGAAGGGGGGGGGAGGAAGGCGGGAGGGGCGGGGGGGGGTGGGGGGGAGAGGTGGGTGGGCAAGCGGGCTTCAGGCCGCTCTAAGAGAGACGCCTCCACCACCTCTGCGTGCGGCGTCGAGGGCAGGGGAGAGGCGGGGGAAGGCGGAAGGGCGGGGGGAGAAGGGGGAGAGAGAGAGAAAAGAGGAGAGAGAGAGAGGAGAGAGAGAGGAGAAGAAGAGAGAGGGGGGGAGAGAAGAGGAGAGAGAGAGAGGAGAAGAGAGAGGAGAAGAGAGAGGGGGGGAGAGAGAGGGGGGGAGAGAGAGAAGAGGAGAGAGAGGGGGCGAGGGGCTCGTTCGACAGGAGAGAGTGTACCCTCTTGTTTCCTTTAGAATCCATCGTGAGAACGTGAGTACTGCGTGTCGCTGCGACTGCCGTCCGGTCACGTCGCAAGATCCGCGCTCTGCTGCTCTCGGCGCCTCTCTCATCTCTCTCTCTCTTCTCTCTCTCTATCTGTCTCCATGTCTCTCCCTCTCTCTCTCTCTCTCTCTCTCTCTCTCTCTCCCTCCCTCCCTCCCCCTCTCTCTCTCTCTCTCTGTGGGAGGATTTCTTCCCGCTTTCTTTCCTTCCTTCAGAGTCCGTCCACATCCCCTACTCCTAGAGGACATATACCGAAACATAAAATCTCTTCCTTGATGAGAAGACTCTCTATCTTCATGTTCTGGCAACTAAAGCAATTTACAAGGAAGAGTGAGAGAGACTCCCATAGTCCCAGAGAAGAAGAAGAGAGAGAGAGAGGAGGGGCTCTCTCTCACTGAGCTTGACGCTCTCTTTTTCTCCTTTGTCTCTTCTCTCTCATAAATACACCGGGGGGTCGTCGCCACCGACTCTGGAGCCGACGAGGAGAGAGAGAGAGAGAGAGGGAGAGGGAGGGGGAGAGAGAGATAGGGAGGGAGGGAGGGAGAAAGAGAAGAGAGAGAGGGAGAGAGAGTGAAAGAGGGAGGGAGTGAGGGAGAGAGAGAGAGAGAGAGAGAGGAGAGAGAGAGAAGTCCTCTCGACGAAGCCCGGCGGCATGGCCCTCCTCCTCCCATAGTTTCTTGATGAAGCATCCCTATCTCTCTCACCTTCGCCCTTCTGCTCCCCACTACTCCTCTTCGAACGGTCCCCGCCCCCCTCCCCCCCGCCTCCCTCCCCCCCGCGGGAGGCAAGACGAAAGTCGGTCCCCCGGCGCCGTCATCCCCCCGCAATCTCCCCCTCTCGAGGAGAAGGCGGCGCCTCTCCCCCCCCCACTCTCCTATAGGGGGGGGGGGGGCTCTCTACTTTACTAACTACCCGCGCCCTGCCTCTCATTCCCGCCCTCTGGCTGCGGATGTGCCCCCCCCGGTAACTTGCCGTCGCTCCACCTTCCGCAGTTCCGCAGAGGGCCGAGGGAACATCGCCCCATCGCCCCCCCCCCCCCCCAATTGGACTGGGAACACCCTCCAAAAAGGCCTACCATGTTTAAGGGTGTTAGTGGATTTCAGCTAATGTGGGTGTGAGGTGTTAGGGGAAACAGCGAACGTGTTAGGAACCTAGAACCTAGCTGAGAAATGGGAAACAGGAAACACGTTTTCACCGTGTTTCTACCGAGGTCAAACACAGCCGTGTTTTGTGTTTTGCCGTGTTTCAAACCCCCTCCGTTTTTGCTTCCGTGTTTGTGTTTGTGCGGGGGCTTATGTGCAACGGATGGGGCGCCGCGGCGACGCGGCGACGCGGCGACGCCGCGCCAGTGAGTGGCGATATAGCTATATGATATAGCGATAGTGGATACTCTTTCTCAAATCTCAAATCAGGAGCGTGCGCAACTGCTCCGCCTTACTTCTTACTTGGACTTGGACTCACAGCCTCATCACCAAGCCAATCGTCCTCGGCGTCGCTATCATCATCGCTGTCCCACTTTGCGACATCGGGAGACCATCCTGCGCTTTGCACACGCATCTGCACATGCACATGCATCGATTCGTGACAATAGACGAGCTTTTATCCGCGACATCATGGCGCATGCGCATGCTCGACCGAGATTGAGAGTGAATTTGTCCGTACACCGACCAATTTCGTTCAGCAGCGGACGCAGCTGCTGGTTGTGATAGGACGGTTTGCGCCAAAGTTGCAAGCAACGGAACGTGCTTACCATAGATAGTCCACCATTGAGATGGCTCCATCACCCACAGTGTGAGATTCTGGTGCCAAAAGGTGAGAATAAGGGCTCGCTCCAGCGGCTATCTCCCCGGGTGCCGGGGACTTAGCCGCTGCAGCGGCCGCGGAGGCCCGCCGGCCCGCCGCGCGCCGCTGCGCCGCTCCCCTCCCCCCCCCTTCCCCCACTCCTTTGACGGATCCGAGGTTACCACTGCCTCGGATGGGAACGGAGGGAACGGAAGGGAAGCGGCGAGAGGCGCGGCGGAAGTTGGGGAGTGGCCAATGACGGGCTGGACCACCTCCTCAGCAGAGAAAGGCGGGAGGACGGGCCTGGGCGAGGGCGAGCGCGACGACGGAGCGGACATGGCTGGGCGGATCGGGATGGATAGGCTGGGGCTGAGGGATTGGAGAGGTTTGGTATTGAGGTAGTGTTGAGAACGAGGGACGAGAACGGGGACGAGAACGAGGACGAGAGCGACGAACGAAGAACGACAGCCGACAGACGGCTAGAGGCCGATGGACCGACGAGATGACACTACACTCACATCAACACTCTCCACACTAACGTATCCCTATCACGGAACGCACAGGAACCCGCTGGCAGATCGAACAAGGAAGAGAATGCCGACAAGAGAGCGACGGGGCGACGGACGATCCGACGGGGCGACAGTTACGCACAGGAATAAGGAGGGAATCTTTCGAAAACCCTTAAGTGATTTGATGAAGACCGAAGTAAAATAGCGCCACGATATAATCCAACGGCCAACACCTGAGGGGGAATCAGGGTCACACATGGGGCGGTTCCTTGCACCGGCGATACCTGACCGCGCGACTTAGCCTAAAACGCGAGGAGCACGCAAGGAGGTAAGCCAGGTGGGGGGCAAGCAGGCGACAAAGGAGGCGATAAAGGAGGCGAGGGCAACAAGGGCGAATGGACGAATGTAGGACACTACGACGGTGACTCGTGGCTAGCCTGCAAGGAGGGAACAAAGAAACGCAAACAACTTCTAAAACAAAAAGGTCGATCGCGGATGCGACATCCTTGCTCCTTGCTCTGGCAGCCCAGCTTGCCACAGAGGTGTGCTCGCGCGGCCAATACCAAAGGCAAGTCCCCCCCACGCTGCCTGCCGCGATGTGCCCCTTCACGCTCGCCGCGCTCGCCTCCAGGCCGTTCTCGCACTCCCCCCCTTCGCAGCGCGCAGACGAGCGCCAGAAGCCAGGTGCGAGCGTGCGAGCAGCGCGCGCGCAGCGCGAGCCTCCCGCCCGGCCTTGGCCTGGGTGTGCCATACCTAGCACCTGACCCCGCCCCAGCCCGCACCCGCCTCGCAGCAAGCTTCCTTGGCTGAAAAGTCAGAGTTGGCGTCTCTCTCGGCAGGCGCGGCCGGTCAGCAGATCGGCTACAGGGCTCGAAGGGGTCGAATTGGGGGGGCAGTGCGCGTGTGTATTCGTAAGATATGTGTATGGACTGTCTGTGCGCCGCATGGCGACGCGCAGGCAGTCCATATGTGCGCGTCTAGAGCCTGATTTCTAGTGTCTGTGGCATGTTTGAAAGGGCGCTGGGGGCACCATTCGTAACATAATTTACTAATATGTTTATGAGAAATAAATCTATCTACTATCTATCGTAGAGTTGTCAAATCATTTGTCAGCTCATGCCAGAAGGCAGAGTCTGAGTCTGAGGGTGACGCCAACAGTATACAATATAGCCCTAGAGGGCCCGGGGGGGAGGGCACGAGGCGCCTCCCCCATGTGAACTAAGTATAAACGCTTAATCAGGCGAATGCAAATGCAAATATTGCAAGCTACAAGCTACGGCGCATATTTGTACTGTGTACCGCCGCTAGCAAGAATAAACGAAATTTTGCGCAACTTCGGCGATAAGTTGGTGCTCGAACAAAGAGCCATATGCAGTATCAGGCAGTATCGCTGGCTCACACGCTAGCAGCTGCGACTACCACACCGAAATCAGCCGCCTTGTTCACGCCTAAAGACGCCTCCATCAACCATTTTGTATTGCCTTGTTTTGTTGTACACACGAAAAGAACATCAATGGACGAAGCCAGCCGGCTTCAGAGCAACTTTCCTCCTGTTCTATCCGTCACCAAGGCTATGCGATCGAGGGAACCTAGAAGAAGGTACGAGTGTGGGGGCGGGCATGGCTCCAAACAAATATGCGCGTACACGCGCTGGCCGCGCGGCATGAGCGGGAGTAGTCGCGCGACCACGATGCGACAACGTGCGGAGGAGTGTCCACGTCGCAGCGGTGCCTGTGCACCGCTGTGCGCCCTCCTGCCGAGGAGCCGCGCACACGGGCGTGGACGAATCTTAGCCGAGCAGAGCGAGACCGTAACGGTCGGGAGACCCGGGATACCTCCAGACACATGCCAGGCAGCTGATGGCGGGCAGCTTAAGGCGGGTGGACGCCGGGCTAAATCGCCCGCATGGCCTCGACGCACGTCACGTGCTCATATCGAAGCGGTCAAAAGTGTCGTGATAGCTGCGCATGCCCTTGAACACACCATCGCCTTCACGGAAGGAGAACTGCTCGTCCAGTCCCGCCGCCGCGAGCGCCGCGTCGTTGAGTTCCAGGTCGAACTCGGTTGTGGCGGCTCGTGCTGCAGCCGCGATGTCCTTCTGACTCTGTGCCGCGGGATAGCGGCTTCTTCGGCGAAGGAATCGAACGAGGCCATACACGACAGGGGCCGCGAGGACGATGAGGGCAAGGAATGGTAGCAGCGGCGGCGCCGGCGGTGGCGTTGCAGGCGGCGGCGGTAGTGGCGGAGGGCTAGGCAGAGGCAACGGTGGCAGGAGTGGTGGAAGTGGTGACTTGAGGGGCCAGGGAGGGAAATCGGGCGGAGGCGCAGGGCGTGGGGATGGTGGGGGGGATTGACTTGGCAAGGGCATGCGCGGCGGCGGTGGTGAAGAAGGGAGTGGTGGCCATGGCGATAGCGGGAGGGGAGGGACATCGGGCGATTGGAGCGGCGGCACTGGCGGACCAAATGGTGGAGGCGGAGACATAGGCCGAGGCAACCGCGGCGAGGGCGGCCAGAGAGGTGGCGTAGTCGGAGGCCGATGTGTGATAGGTATGGGTGGCAGCTCTGGCGTGGGCTGCCCCGGCATCGGTGGCGTGGTCGGCGGCAACACGGGCGGTGAGGATATGGGCGAAGTGGGAGGCGTGGGCGGCCACGGCGGCGCAGGTACTGCGGGTGGAGTTGGTGGTGCCGGCGGCGAGGGAGGCGCAGCCGGTGGCGAGGGAGACACAGCCGGCGGCGAGTGAGACACAACTGGCGGCGAGGAAGGCACGGGTGCCGGAGGAGCGACAGGCGGATTTGGTGGTGTGGACGGTGCCGGAGGCGATGACGGCGGCGAAGGAGGCGCAGCTGGCGGCGTGGAGGGTGCAGGGGGCACAAGAGCAGCGTGAGGGCTTGATGGTGCAGGTGTCGATGGAGGCGCAGCGAAAGGCGATGGAGGCGCAGCCGGCAGCATGGGAGGCGAGGGCGGCGCGGGAGCGGCAGGCAGGTGTGGTGGTGCGGGCGGTGAAGGGGGTGCAGCCGGCGGCAAGGGAGGCTCAGCTGGTGACATGTGAGGTGCAGGGAGCACAAGAACGGCGGTGGGATTTGGTGGTGCCAGCGGCGATGAAGGCGCAACCGGTGGCACTGACGGCGTGGGCGGGGCGGACGGGGTGGGCAGTGCTGGCGACTCAACCGGCGAAGCAGGTTGCGCCGGACCTGCGGGAGTCGGAACATTAGGTGGCAAAGGGGGTAGCACCGGCGTATGTGGGGCCACCGGTGGTAGAGGGGGAAGCACCGGCTCAGGCACGGCCATTGACAGTGCGGGGGGCGCGGGAGCAGGTGAGGGAGCCTCGGGTGGCACGTGCGCTACAGGTGGATCGGATGAGGCCAAAGGTGCGGGTGGCAGAGTGGGCTGCAAGACCGTTGTGGCAGGAGCCTCCGCCGGCATC
>CM030931.1:321330-348230 GCA_018136815.1 Isochrysis galbana
AGACGAAAGGAGTGCGATGTGCCTAAGGGGGAGATGCGAAGAGGTCGCAAATTAAACCTGATTGCCCCCAGAAGCAGATAAAGAACCGCAGGGGAGATAGCAAATTAAACCTATCTGCGAGGCGCCTGGGAGGAAGAGAGGTGGGGAAACTTCCCTTCTCTTTCGAGAGAAAGAGAGAGAGCGCTCCACAACCCCCGATCCCATGCATCCAAGCGAAGCTTTTGACCGAGAACGCGAGAAAGCAGAGAATTATAACGATAGATACCGAACGACGAAGAGAAGAGCGAAGCCTAACGAGTGTCGATTCGCGAATGCGACACTGAGGCTCCCACAGCTCAATAGGCCTTTGTAAAAATATGTGACATATTGAACTACATATTTGGGTCAACTTTTCCAAATAACATATCATTACGTTTTTGTACACATTTCACATATTTACTGCATATTTGGGCGTGGGGAATGGGGTTTACAAACTAACTTGCTAGGTACGGGGACGGCGTCACGGGCGTGCTCTCATGCCAGGCGAGCCGCGCTCCGCTCCCTCTCGTTCATGCTTGCCCCTCTCCCACCCACGCCAAACAAACAACCTGCCTTACACGTGGCTTGTCTCAGCCAAGCCCTCTCGTGTCCTAAGCAAGTCTTGCTGTGGTGGGAAGCCAATGCTTCTAAGTGTCCAACATGGGCCATGGCCGCAAGGATATGTTTTTGTCTCTCCCCCAACTCAGCCTCATGTGAGCGTGTCTTTTCTCTTCTCGCTGGTATGTTTCCCTCTGTGAGGGGCAGCTCCCTTGCAGATCAAGTGTCTGCATCCCTCATGTTGCGTTACAATCGCAACAAGCGCAAGCAGGAGCAGGGCCAAGGGGACTGACTATCCGACTAACTAACTATAGTATGATGTTTCATTCATATTCATATGCAACGTGTGCTAGCTCTTTATGCTCTTGTGGTTTGTGGGTGTGTGGGTAGGTGCCGTCTTTGCCATTTGTGTGTGGTGTGTGGATGCTGTTGGCCCTTTTTTTTTGAGTAAGAGGGCGGGACGCTACACGCTACGAGCTACAATGGCGCATTTTTACTGTTTAGGGTATGCATATTTTTTACATATTTGGGCGGATTTTGTACATATTTTGACATATTTTTGCTACATATTTGGGCAAGATTTTGTACATATTTTTACAAAGGCCTACAGCTCAATGCTTGCAAAATTCGACGCTCACAATGCACATGTTGGTTTTTCTGATGGCCACTCCCACACGGCAGCACCGCAGACGGACGTCAAACCACCCGCACCAGTCCGGTCTCACACTAGGCAATGGGCGCCACCATGGCTGCGAGGCGCCCCGGGCTGGCCACCCATACATCTGTCACGCCTTCTAGCAGCCGCACGACGCACATACTGGCCGCCAGCAACCATCCATCTGTGATAGGCAAGGCGAGGTCCGGATGTGCAGACGTCAACACCAAAGACGCGGATGCACAAACGGGCTTTTGCGGGGCGTTCAGGCGGTCGCTCCCCAGATGAAAGTGGCGCCTTATGACCTGTCTCGAACAGCCTGACGGCCCTTCCCTCTCTCGCCGCGCCCCATTCAACCTCATACCCTGCCGAGCGCCTCACGCGACCCATCTGCAGCGCGCTTCCCCGCCCCCACCCTAGCTCGATGTGGCGGTACAAGGGTGGACCGTGCGCGGGCTCAGGCAGAGGCCCCATACCAGCTGGTCCCTCTACCAGATGCACAGCGCATCCAAGCGCCCAGCACAGCCGCCAGGCCCCGTGACAGCCGGAGGAGCCAGATAGCCGCGCGCCCGCGCGACCCCCCCCATCCGTGCACCCGCCACCTTAAACAAAGCACGGCGCCGACGTCTATCCGACCGCGCCGCCGACGTTTCCTCCGAATCAAACCCCGGCTTCCACTAAAAGTGTTTATCCCCTTTTTTTGTCTCCCAAGACTCGTTCGTTCGTACTTCGCACGCCGCACAAAAACAGAGAACACAACGCACAAACGGAATCTTCCGCTTCTATTGCAACCCGTAAAGTATTACGTTATCGGTTCTCTTGAATGGAATTCGAGATCTCAGTCGCCCCCGAAACATCGCCGCTCGCTGTGTGTTTCGCCCTTGATCCGGCTGCTCTGCGCCCCCCCCCCTCCCTTCCCCCCACTCGTTTGCGATGGTGGCGAGCCCCCCGTCGATACCGAAACCCTCCCGCGAGTACGTCGAGCAGCAGCGTCAGCAGCGTGCACCTCACAGCCTCACGATGGAGCGAGGAAGCTCAGTGACCCCCTGCGGCCTGCCTGCTTGCCTGCTGCCCTGGCGGCCAACTCTCTGCTCGCCAGGCTGTTACTGCCGCACCAACATCGCCCACCAGACTGTTGAGCAGTACCCACAGGGCTTCGGCTGGTATGCTACACGAAAGACCCAGGACAAAGCGCAGCTCGCGCTTCTCGCCGACCGTCTTCAACCCTACGAGTGGGTGGATGGAAAACAGCCAGTAGGCGGCCGCTTCGTGCAAGGCAGCGCCGCAAGGATGATCAAGGATATGTACGAGGCGACGAAAGTAAATGGCCTCTTCGAACAGACCCCCGAGAAATTCCGTGGTATCTTTTGGATGAAGGGGAACCAGGTCGGCGAGGAGCTGGTCTCCATTCAGTTTGGCGATTACCACCCAGTTACGCAGGAATACCTCGTCCCAATGGCCCCATTTTCGTGGGGGTGGCCCGCCGGTAAGCCGCAGAACGCACCCTCCGATTTCATGTACAAGCAAACGTCAATTGAGGCTGGAGCCGCGACGCTGCTCAATGGGCTAGGCCGGGATATCAGTACGACACCGATCTCAATTGCATTTCTGCTCAAGACCCCGCCGAATGCGGACAAGACCGACAGTAAGATGAATGGGCTCCAAGGGGACATGCGTGTCGAAATTCTGAATGGCTGGGGATATACCAGAGGGCTTGTAGGCGAGAGCCCGGTCTTGGGTTCGCTCGCTTTGGCTTGTTGCTTTCCCATGTCACAAGGCTACGTGCTGAACGAGCAAGACAGCGACGCTGTGAACCCAGCGCAAGCCCCTGGCTCGGCCTGGTGGCGAGGTATCAGGTGGGGCTGCTGCGGCTTCAACTTCTTTCCTTTTGGCAGCTATAATTTGGTTAAAGTTCTCGACGGTGAGGGCCAGCCCGTTCAGCCGTACTACGACCAGTTCATCAACTACATGGGCGATGTCGGAATATGGACGTGGGGCGGCAATGAGACCCCATGATGGTGACCCACAGACCAAAGTTTCGTGTGGCGGACTTCCAATCAGCGTAGTAGTATAATACTGTAGATATTCGCTGGAATAGTTGAAATTTCTGGGCTCTTGGCGGGTTGTAGTACGAGTGTTCAAAATAAATAATCTCAAAACACTTCCAGGAGTGGCTGATCAAGATCCTAGTTGTGTGTTGTATGGACTACGCACTGCAGATAACTTAACCTCCCTTGTCACCTCGTCAGTCAACTATCAGTAAAACTGATAGGGTCATGGGGGCCTCGTTCCCCTCTTCCTCCATCGCAGACATCCCCCTGGGTGGGCCTGCACACTCATCCTCAGCCCCCACTCCCTCTTCCAACTACAACTAACCCAAGAAGCACAAACCCCCTTGCCCTCTGCTTCAAGCACCAAAAATTTCGACTCAAGACAAGAGGGAGGACATGTCTTGAGGCGGCGTCGCTGCCCATGCCTAGCGCAAGGGTATAGCGCCCCCACTCAGACATCTCCTTCCCCACAGCTCCTCTCTGAGGAGTTGCTCCTCTCCCTCCCATTAGGCCCCCTTGCCTGCGAGACCAGAACAGGATCCTGGCGTAGGGGGCCGTCTGAGTGTGGAGGGAGGGGCGCTCTGGCTAGCGCAGGTAGAAAGCTAGTGAAGAGCTGGGTGGCATAAGGGGGGAAGGGTGCTTGCGCTTGCCGCGGCAGGGTGTCCTGTCTTGAGTGAGCGCTAGTCCCGTTCCTTTGCCGCGCCGCGACCCATAAAAATTTGTTAAAAATTTATAGAGGGCTTATCATTTTCCGAATATGTTTGTTGCTCGGGGCGTGCAGCCCCATGCTAACTCGTTGTTTCCTCAGCCTTTGAAAGAAGCCGACCTTTGCTGTTGCTAATAGATGGTACCTTGTAAGGATCGCTCTGAGGATCGATCTAACGGTCCTACCGTCCGCATTACCGTACTGGATATTGTAGAAATCCGTGAGGATATACCTCCACGCCAAGATACCCAAGTATCCCGAGGAGGGGTGAGGCCTGTCCACTTGGTAGCAAAAGATACGCTGGGCTACTTCAGAGCCCGGTCTAAGGACAATCCCCAGAAGTCCTTCAATGAATTCGAATATGGGCTCCGTCGAGATGCATACAGACCTAGCCACACACACTGCGAACACGCACGATCTAGTGCTAGTGCCTCCTGGTCCACCATATGAATGAACAACCATGGCCCTCATGACCACATAAGGCGGTCAGCCAGCTCCCCCGGGAGTCAGACGCAGGCTTCCCATAGGGAAATCCTCAGGGTTGGCCCCCTAGCAACTTCGAACAAGCCTATAGCTATAGCACGTCGTACGTCGTAGGGTCGCTCTTCCGCCAAGGACCAAGGATCGCGCTGCTTTTGTTTTTGTATTCATCTTCGATCCCCGAAATCCTCTCTAGCAATCATCGGCTCCACCACCAATAACCACCAAACAATCTTACCATGCCACAATGCACATGCACATTCGCACATCCGCGCCATCATACCATATAGTGGCGCACATGGGACACCGGCCAAAAATTAGTATTTTGTCTCATCTCTCTGAGGATGGCGATGAAGATCCACTGCCGCTATTGTACCCACACAGGCCAAGCAACGCGCCGCCGCTCGCGCTGCCGGCAGCCCCAGACGAAGCTGACGCCGGAGCATTGTTCGCAAGTGCCGGGGCAGCTACCTTTGCCTTGTCCAAGGCAGCCGGTGCCGGAGCGGTTGGCTTGGAAGCGCTCGCCTTTGATTGGACTATCAGGACAGGTGGTAGTCGCGGCTTCTTAGAGGTGCTTGCCGAGGGTGCACGTTGTGCTTGCGGTTCCTTTTGGGCAAGCGAGGCCGCGGCAGCCGGCTGATCGTCTCTTAACCGCTTGATGCGCTGCTCAGCAAAGGCTGTCACTTCGTCGTCGTCAACCGAAACTGCGGCCACCCTGCGCTCCTCTTCCTCTCTCTGTTCACGCTCAGTCTGCCGCCTGTGCTGCTCGATGACGTCGTCCATTTCGAGCCTAGCCACCCTGCTGTTCTGCGAACGAATATCGTCCAG
Source organism: Isochrysis galbana (assembly GCA_018136815.1). NCBI lineage: Eukaryota > Haptophyta > Isochrysidales > Isochrysidaceae > Isochrysis > Isochrysis galbana. Next base: position 326,627 of record CM030931.1, read on the forward strand.
CGCATCGAGAATGTCCATCTCGATCTTGGAGTCCTTCGTCTTGTTCTCAAGCTGCTTCATCGTGTCGTCCTTCTCACTAGCAAGCCGTTCCTCGATCGCTGCTTTTCTCTGGTTCGCCTCGTCCTTGTACGGCACATAATTAGCCCTGGCGCCCCCCTCGACCTCGTAGTCCATGTTCCTCGGATCAGTCTTGATTGTGAACTCAGCGGAGCACGTGACGCACTTGAAGTAGAAGCGGAAGATCTTGATGCCGAGGTACTCGCCCTCCGGCCCCTCCACATCCTCTTTCCGTGAGTTGAATTTCTTTCCCTTGTACATGTACTCTCCGCAGGTGTTGCAGCGGACCGACATCGGTAGCATCATGCGTACCTGCACGGGAAATTGAGAATCAGTGAGAATTGAAGATGACAATTTGACTGCTGTAGGGGCTGAGGTAAATGCAAGCTGATTACAGCCTTGCCATAGTGACAACGACATGGACAAAAAGTGAATGCACTGTCATATGATGAGTGAATAGGATCTTTTGCAGAAAGGGTTTCTGCTGCCCCCCCCCCTAGGGCGGGGGGAGCTACTGCAAGCCTGTGAACGCCATCCCTCCTCGCTCCCGGCTGGAGGGGTGGTGCAGACTCCTCAACCCCTTCCCCCCTTCCACGCCAGTTAGCAGCGGGTTTCGACGTGAGAAGGAAGAGGGCTATGCGCACCACAAACTTGGAGGGACCGTCGGAGCGCCTGGTGCGCGGGATCTTGGAAGGGTCGAAGTCGGGAGGGAAGTACTTGTTCAACACCTTGCGCTCACCCATGGTCAGAAATGAAGGAACGAGGAGAGGAAAGGGGGAGGGGGAGAGCAGGGGGGGGGGGGGGGGGCAGGAAGATGGGAAGGGAGAGGAGAGAGGAGAGGAGGGAGGGTAGAGCGAGGGAGGGAAAGAGGAAGAGGGGGGTGGGGGGGGAAGCGCAAGTGGCGCCACCGACGAGGCGCGCCCCCTCTTCCCCTTTCTCCCCCCGCCAACACAAGAGGGGAGTATTATAATTGTTGAGGTTAACTCCTTACTGCCGAAGAAGCGCCAAAATTGGAGCTTCCACACTTTCTTTTGTCTACCTACGGGAGGGAGCGAACCTTGAGGAAGATCGGCGAGGCTTTGGCCGTTGGTCAGAAGGCGGCAAAGGAGGCAGACATTTTCCGTTCTCTCTCCCCCCCCCCCCCCCCCCGAAGACAACACGGTAGTCTTTAAGACCACGCGTTTGCGCAACCGACAACCGATAAGCGTATAGCGCATAGCGTATAGCGCACACACGACACGCGCACACAGCCTATGCACTATGCACTATGCATAGCTAGACAGCTAGCTAAGCACTGCTAAGAATAAGAATAAAAACCAAGGCCGTCCTGTGCCTCTGCCATCGAACCTCGAACGTGTAACAAGGTACCCCCGCCGAGCCTCAGGGCCAGGGCTCTCTCCGCGCCTCGAAATCGCCCGATCTCGCTCATTTCACAAGCTCAAATGATCTCAGCAAGTGTCAAGTGGCAAGTGGATGTGGAGATGGAGATAAAGATAAACATGTCTTCCATGTATGCACTCTTGACTCTTGCTTGTCTTCGGTCTTCCATCTCAATCCGTCGCTCGGAATCACGCTTCTGAGGTCGTTTTGTCGTTATGTCGTTGTCGCATCCGCGATCGACTTTAGACCGTCTGCCGACCTTATGCGTCTTCATGCTTGTCACGGATGCCCCTCGCGTCCTCTCCTACGTTTACTTTCTAAGTCCTATGAGATCTCCTCTCTCCTCTCTCTTCACGTGAGGAGAGGCGACGGGCCTCCTCCCGTCGCCCGTCGTCCCGCTCGCCCTCGCCACTGCCCGCCATCCATCCTCCCGCCATTGAGATGGATCAGCCCGTCCAACCTGCCCAGTCCCATAATGCCGTGCCTCCCGCCGCCTACCTTCCGTACCTCCCGGTTCCCTCCGTCCCATCCGTAACCTCCAGTCCGTCAGTCGTTTGCCTCCATTCCCATTCTCGATACCGCCTCCGGACGACGGAAGAAGAGAAGAGAAGTCCCGCGCCTTGCGAATGCGCGCACCAACACAGCCGCCTTTCGCGGCGGTATCAGTATTAGTGCAGTGCGCTGAGCTTCATGCCATTCATTCCATGCTCCACATGGTACGGTAAATTGACACATTGAAATTGACGCTCTATGTCTATGTATCTTGTATCTTGTATCTCGTAAGTAAACTCGCCCTGCCCTCGAGGCAATTGCAACTCCAACATGCAACACCTCTCAAGGTGCTTCGCCGCTTGAGAGATAGAGATAGTCTATAGCTATTGGCGATAGGGATATGAGATATGACTGCATAATGCTACATAATGCGTAATGCTATTGTAATGCGTGCACAAGGTAGAGGTAGCGTAAAGCGTAGCGTAGGGCACACGTGCCCATGGTGCCCACGCGCCTGAAGATGATTCATCAGACGAGGGGAACGATTGACGCGCACCGTAACAATAGGGGGCAAATATATAGCAAAGAACACAAGATCAAGATCGTCAACAATTTCATATACGCCCCCCCAAAACATGGATGACAATCGAAGATAGGAGCAGTTTGCCTAGCTAATGTTGGTTGCGGCCACGGCGACGCCAAATATGCTTCTTATGCGGGGTAGTAGCAGCACGCTTATCACGGTCGAGTCCGTTTTGGGACCTTTGCTCTGGCTAGCGAACACGTTGCGCTTGCTATGGGCTCACAGGCCAAGACGCCTGCAAGCACCACCTCACAAACTCATGCCACCGCACCAACTGCGATTTGAGAGCCTCGCTTGCTTTTTTGAAGGCCAGTTGCAAGAACATGCCAAACGTATTGCACGGGCATGCAGCCGTGCGGATTCATGCATTCGAAGAAGGCCAACAACGACACATGGGCGGCCGATGTGTACCGGCTACCACGGCCTCCAACTTCACGATGACGGCCAGAGCTCGGTGGAATCTAGCATAATCCCTGGTCTCGCGCTGTTGAGCAGAGGAGAAGAATCACATGGCGGCAATCATGGCGAAGAGCGTTGGGAGGAAGGACAAGACCGCCACTACTCCCAAGAAGGGGATGAAATTCGGCGGAAGCTGGCGAGTCGCATCGCTCACAGTGTCCGCCACCTCATTGCCCGCGTCCTTCACTTTTTGGACTCCACCCTATAGGAGGGCAGTCGTAGTGGAAGCGTGTGGATGAGCCATGCGCGACGAGAGGAAGGGGGGAGGAATGGGGCCAGGCGTGCCTGTAGACCCGACGCCACGTTCTTCAGCTCCGACTTAATCTTGAATTGCGTGGCTCCACCCTCCTCCTCGATCCGCTTCGCAAACGCAGCCGCCAGGTCGTCCCTCTCGTCAGGCAGGTCGAGGTTGGGGTCAGGACCGGTCTTACACATGCGCGGTATTCCAACGCGACGGGTCACGCCCACTGGTGCAACCACGTGCAACGCTGCGCACAGGGAGAGCAGGGAGAGCAGAGAGATGACGAGGAGGCGCATCGCCGTAAAGGGATGATTGACGACGCCGAGAGGAGAGAGAGGGAATGAGGCAGGAGGGTAGGGGAGGAGGAAAATGAGAGAGAGAGAGGGGGGGAGAGAGAGAGAGAGAGGGAGAGAGAGAGAGAGAGAGAGAGAGAGAGTCTCAACAAACCGAGGCACAAGAGAAATGGAGCAGCTTATAAGTACTCTAAAGGGAAAAGGTGTAGAGTACTGAAGTACATAACCATTAGACTACTAGATACACCGATATCGCCTCCTAGTCCTAGTGGGCGCAATCTACGCTATGAGCTATGATTTATGGTGTTATGGCAACTCAGTTCATACTTGGTTCACAATGGAGAGGCGCCTCGTGCCCTCCCCGCAGGCTCCAATTCCCCTCCGGGAGGGCTGTCGGTCAGCCCCATGTCCATGCTCCCTCGTCTGTCGTCTGTCGTCTGTTCTCTGCTCTGTGCTCTCGTGCTCTCAACGCTTTGTTTGGCCGTTTGGCATGAGCTGAGCATCCATCACCATCGCACCCACCACCCACCCGTAAGTCGCCAGGCCCCAAGTGGGCATGGGTGCCGAGCCACGACACTTCCACGCCCGCATTGGGCCTGCCCTCGAGCTTAGAGCTTACTCGCTACTCGCTTACTCCCCCTCGCCGCCCATTCTTGGTCTTGGTCGTCAGCGGCAAACAGCAAAGAGAGCCTACAGCCTACATGCTGCTACATGTGAAACATATAACATACAAAACATAGTATGGTAACCCTAGATGGGAAACACAGCCGGGGCTTCTCCAAACACAGGAAACACAGTCTGTGTTTGGGTTTCGTAGAAACACAGCCAAACACAGTCCCAAACACAGCGGGACAGCGGGGGGTCTCTACGTCTCTACCTCTATAACTCACAACTATCTCTTCTAAGTATAGTATAGTGCTTTGTATATTGTAGTAGTATAATATATGCCCCGCGCCCCGCGCCCCGCGCGCGGCTCCGCTGCTCCGCTCCCTTGTGACCGTGCGCGACACCCCCCTCCCTCTCCCTCTCTCCTCCCTCATCCCCATGTTCAACCCCAACGTCGACCGTGCCTTGCGCGCGCGCGCGTGCAACGACGGGGCAGGCGAGGCAGACCGTGCCGACACCCCGCGGCAGGAGAGGGCACCCACGGCCGCTGCGCCCCTGCAGTGGGCCGTGCTCCTCAATGGAGCGCGAGGCGCCCAGCAGCCGGCCGTTCTGCAAGACGACGACGAGGCATGTGAAGAGGCCCTGCCCGCCGCGCGTGGCAGGCCGGGAAGCATGACCCCCTTTGGCGTGCTCCCCGCCCGCGCCACCGGCCTGAGCCAACCTGTCCTTCGTCAGGGAGGGAGGGTTCATACACCTCTCTCTTTGTACTTCTCCCGCCACTAGTCACTAGGTTTCCCCGCGCGACTCCCTCTCCGTCGCCACGCTCCGGTTCCCCTCCCGGCACCCGGCGCGCGCTCCATCGCTAAAACTATAACAATAGTTTGGGGGGGAAATGTCATACTTTTAGCGATGGAGAACACGGCCGACGGCTGCGCGCCGAGCCACAACGCGCGACGAGAGGTGAGAGGTGTTCCGTTGATCGAGCATAAAGAGGGGGGCGAATCGCGAATCGCGAATCGCACCATTTCTATATCTTGGTGAATTTTTTCGTGGCGGCAGGTGCACCCCCTGGAGTTTTTTTTATTGAGCATCGCGACACGGTCAAAAATGCAGCCCAACCCTTACTAATATTTAATATTTAAAAAGCCTCTGTTTGACCGCCCTACACCCTACATGAAGACCGCGCAGTGTGGCTCTGGCTCTGGCTCTGGCTCTGTGACCGGGCAGTAAGAACGGGCTTCAGAGGGCAGAGTGAGAGCGGGCAGTGCAGCCTCGACATGTGCGATGGCCTTAGCGCGCGGGAGCGAGGCGAGACGCGGTGGGCGGCGCAGGGCCAACCGATCGGACGCGACTGCAGCGGAGCAAATAGCAAATAGCAAATATAAATACAAGTACAAATAGCAAATAGCTGAAGCTGAAGCTGAAGCTGACAGCTTGATTCGTGATTCGTGCGTGCGGAGCGAGGAGGGAGTCGGGTCAGTCCTAAAGTGCAGCTGAGGGGCCCGCTTCGCATTTTGAGGCGTGTGAGTGGGTGGTAGAGGGTAGAGGGTGAGCAGCGTCGTAAGCAGCGAGTAGGACGAAGAACTCAGCAGCAGCAGTAGCAGCCGCGCGCCTCAGGCTTCCAGGAAACTTCCGATGTATTCGTATGAAAATCATCGGTGTGCTTCCACTCTTTCGCATCGCCGGCCGCGATGGCGACGAGCGCCTTGCTGCTGCTCTCTGCGGCCACTGGCTCTCCAGCGATCACGAGGCGAGTTGCGGTGATGGGTGGCTGCACGCTGTGTGCGCTCTCACTCTCTCCTGCCAGCCATGCAATGGATAGCCGAGGCTTTGTCTTGGCTCCTCCTGAGCGCGGAGGGCTACAGGCGCGCTGGCTCGAGCAGCTTCGAATCGTGCTTCAGGACGAGGCGGACGCAGTCTTCTATGGTGGGGAGCTCGCACCGGGCGGACCGCCCACAGCGCCCGCGCTACTGCTCTTAGTACCCATCTTGCAAGTGGAGGCGGCTCTCAAATCGGTAGAATCGCTGCTTAAAGACACAAGCAAGTGGTCATCCATTATTTCCGTGCTCAGCACCGGTCCTTTCGACCCGAGCTCCAATTATAAGGAGCTCAAACGCATCTTCAATGCGTATAGCGACAACATCTACTACTCATCCGACAGTGCCGAAGCGAATGCTTATCTTCTGGGCGGTGCGACGCCTTCTTCGAGGCAAACAAACCAGTACTTGCTACGCAATGAAATCATCAAGCAGGTAGGAGAGATTGTTGATGAGCTCAAGTACCAGCAAGGGCTCCCTGAGAGCGAGAGAGAAAGTGCTGTGGCTGAGGAGTATATTGGCCTTGCCCTCAAGGCTTTCCGCGAATATTTCAGTTTGGCGCCACCAGAGGAGGTCGCGAACGCCCGCTCCGCTCTTCAAGGCTCTAGGTGATGGCCATCGCGAGAAGTGGTAGCATCATGGCAAATGGCAATAGCATGGCTCTAGGTCATTCAAAAGATACGTGAGCCATGAGTACATGAGTGAGTGATGGGCACATGCCATTGTCAACAATCCCATGAATTCGTTGGGTGCATACATTAGTACCGTACTTCTGCAATTGAAGGACGAAGAACAAAAAACACTTCTTAAAAATATCTCCTACGTGCGCGGCTTAAGGCAGCATGCTAAACCTTAACAGCCATCAACCCCTTTCCCAGTTCCCTCTTTAGCGGGGAAACTGAAACTGGTTCTGGGGTGACCGTGGGCGCTGCTTTGGTCAGGAGTTGGAGAGAAGAGGGCGGGAGACTGTGGCGTCATCTACTCGATGGCGTGGCTCGTACCTCTCTTACTCTCGTAAATTATTCCCACTGGTCCATCGATGACATTCACCGGCTTATCACGCGAAGGTTCTAAGTTCTATTAGATGATGTTTCGCATGTCTAGCCCCCAACCCCCAGACACCCCCCCCACACGCCCTCCCCAACCCAGCCCCGCCCGGCCTGCGGCAGCGCGCAGCGGCGTACTTTATTAGCAACTTGCTTCAACTTGCTTCCACTTTGGATACGCCATAGAGGCAAATACATATCGGTAGGCCCACTTCTCAAGTCGTGGGAGAAGATATCCGAATGGTCTAGAGCAAGGCTTCTAGAAGCCACCGCTAACTATATGGACCTTCTTAGAAAGCATGCGACAACCCCACCCCCCGCTCCGGAGGAGCACGAACTAGCCCCGCAAGAAGATCCAGACGCACACGATCTAGGAGACCTTCTTGTGGACAAAGATCATAACTACTATTTGAACCGGAAGGGCGACTACCACGAAGTTAAGCTCAATGTAATGGGAGAACCCCATATCTGCGAACGGATCAGCCCGCAGCTAATACCCAACGAGCTATACACTCCGCTGAAGTGGGGACGAGCGTACGACGGGCCAGCGGATACGGCGTATCCGATACCTCAGGAATACACACTCAAAGGCACGCATAAAACGCTAGAAGAGATAAACGTCAAGGCCTTGACTAAAGCGTTCCTCGCTATGAGGAAACCGAAGGCACAAAAATCCACACTAAGATGGGAAAAGAGGTTACCTGTCCTCTCGGGGAAGTGGAAACAAGTATCGCAACTATACAAGTATAACTTTCTGACACCAAGGGACTCCTATATGCACTTCAAACACGTTTTACACAGGAGAATAGCTACAGCGAATCGTTTTGCTGACGATCCAACATGTCGCTTTTGCGGCATAGCACCCGAGAGTTCCACGCATTTAGCCTCCTGTATCGCGACGGAGCCCGTTTTCGAATTCATAGAGGGACTTTTAGGGATTAACCTTAGGCCGGGATCTGAAGTAGCCCAGCGCCTTTTCTGCTATCAAGTGGATAGACCGCACCCCTCCTCGGGATACTTAGGTATCCTGGCATGGAGGTATATCCTAACGGACTTCTATAACATACAATACGGTAACGCGGACGGGAGGTCCGCTAAGTCGATCTTAAGAGCGATCCTTGCGAGATACCACTTACTAGTAACGGCGAAAGTCGGATTCTTTCAGCGACTAAAGCAACAACGAGAGAATATGGGGCTACACGCCCCGAGCAACAAACATATTAAGAAAATGATAAGCCCCCTCTACGCGGTGGATAAAGACTTCAACCTAGAAATATCGGAAGACCTCCGGCAGGCGGCGGGAGGTCTGGATATGCGCAACATCGCCTAAAGTAGTTTAACCTCTCTTAATAGAGACCCCAACGGACGGCAAGAGTGACGCTAGGAGATATAAGAGAAGGAAATTCAAGCCGAGCCGGAGCAAAGGAGAAGCCATAGTCTCCCGCCCCCTTCTCTCCAACCCCTGGCCGAAGCAGCGCGCGCGGTCTCCCCGGAACCAGCTTCTCCGCTAAAGAGGGAACTGGGGAAGGGGAAGGGGGTTGTTAGGGGTTAAGGGTGGGCGGTAGGGAGGTCCACAAGCACACTGCCTCATGTCGCACACGTAGCGGAGATTTTCAAGAAGATTTTTTTTTTCAACTTGCTTCCACTTGCGACGTTTCTTACCCAACTTGCGCATGCCCGGATTTCTTACCTAACTTGCGAATAAACTTGCCGGCAAGTCTGGTCAAGGTCAAGCCCAAGTACAAGTACTAATGCTCAGTTAGATTATTATTATATATGACTGCGGGGGTTGGGAGAGGGGAGCGGTCGGCGCGTGCTCCATCGCTAATCGCTAATCGCTACAACTATAACACTACTTTTTGAAATAAGAATAAAGTGTGTTGATTTGTGCTTGCAGGCGCGGCTTTACGCCAATACATATATTGTATTTTTCGTTCGTCTATTTCGGGGCTGGCGCGCGATCCGTGTCCAAATCAAACGTTGTCGGCGCATCGGAGGGCGGGAGGAAGGGAAGGTGGTGGTGGGGGGGGAGACAGAGAGAGCGAACAGAGGAGAGAGAGGGAGAAGGAGGGGGAGGGAGGGAGAGGCGAGGCGGGGTGAGTGTGTACGAAGGGTGAAGCAGATAAACCGCTGGCGACCGGCCTCATCAAACAGCCAGCTCCCCGTTTCGCGCCGTGCAAGCCATGTCTGCCGGAGGGCAGAGCATCGCCGGCCGTCTGACGCCAGGTGTGCATGGAGGGGAGAGTTCTGCAGAGAGGGAGGGAGGGAGTGGGTGGATGGGTGTGTGTGGGGGGGGGGGGGGGGGTTGGAGGGGGGGGGGGGGGGGGGGGAGGAGAAGGGTTTCTGACCTAGGGTGCGCAGGGCTGCACAGAGTCTGCTGCTGTGCAAGCAGCGATGAAGGCAAAGGAAGGGATCAAAGGAGGGAAGGAAATGTGGAAAGAGGGAAGGAGAGTCGCGGAGGGGAGGGGGAGGGGGGTCAGGCGCTGGCTGTGAGCAGGGAGGGACAAGGAAGAAGGGGCTCAATCGGGAAGAGGGGTGTTGAAAGGTGAGGGGAGGCAAGTGCAGAGAGGGGTGTGGCCCTAAAGCATCGGAATGCCCCAGAGCAGTGCACACGTTCATGTGGGCTCAGGGCCTCTTGCCTCACTCCCTTATTCACCACGACACCCGTCACCCCTCACAGCTCAACGAGCGGAAGCTGACGCAGCCAGAATTCGGGCGCGGCGAGAGCGACAGCTCCAAGGCAGCACTCCAGGGCCTGGAGCATATGATACACGGCCAAGCTCTGCCGATAGAGGCTCGGTCTGTAGGCACTGGCCCCGCGCCGGAGTTCGCGCCGTTTCCAGTACCTCAAGCATTCAGCCATTCCTGACTCTGCAACCCTCAGGCACGACCGTCATCCGCATTCCGTTCGAGAACCCAGCGCTCGGGTGATCTGAAACCTAGGGAAGGTGGCGATCCGGGAGCATACAATCCATACTCACAGAGCAGCTTACTGACAAGGACCTTCAATAGGTCATCTTCAGTAGGGGCAGGCTTCTTCGGATCCTCATCGAAGCCATCGTCTATTGAAAAAGGTGCCGATAGCCCTGGTCCTGGTGCGTACGACACGAGGCCCGTGACACCACAGGGCGGAAAAGCGTCCGCGATGTTCGCGTCACAGAGTAAACGCGAGGGAGGCATTTCGCGCTCAAGCTCGTCACCCGGGGTGGGCACCTACTCGCCGAGATATGCTGATGGGCCTGCAACCATGTCCTCGGCTTTCAAATCGTCGGAGCCGCGATTCAAGGATATTACGGCCGCACAGGATGTCAATGTGGGTCCTGGGACGTATTCGCAGGTGAGTGTAGCTGGTGGAAGGCATAAGGCAGGCCTTGAAGAGGCCACAATTGGCTGTGGTGTGCCATACTGTGTGTTCCTGCCATCTTCCGCAGGACTTCGGGACGGTCAGCCAAGCTCTCACTAGATCGGCAATGCAACGCTCCGCTTCTGCGGCGTTTGGCTCTTCTTCTAGACGCAATGTGGACATTGAGGACTCGGGGAGCCCAGGTCCGGGTGCATACGACTGCCCATCTACGTTGGCAAGACCCGACTCCCGCCCATCAGCCGCCTTTCAATCAGCATCCCCTCGCCAGGTGAGGTCTCACGCTGCCAGTTGGGTCCTGGTCCCAATCCCTTGCATTTCTTGATGGGTCCCAAGTACCCCGATCGCTTGGCACACTACAGGCGGTGGTCACGCACAAGGATGTCGGCGATCCTGGCGCATACAATCCCTACGCTGAATCTTCACTATCCGCAGCCGGCAAAACCTTCAATAGGTCGATCGCTGCTGGCGCGGGCTTCTTTGGCAGCACATCTACCCGTGGCATAGTGTCTCCCCCCGTGCAGGGAAAGGACTCGCCTGGCCCTTGCGCCTATGACACACATCCGCAACGTCGAGTGGAGTGCAAGCCCTCTGCCGCTTTTTTGTCGCAAAGTCCGCGCGGCATGCCACTGCCCGGCTCCGTGTCCGCACCAGGCGCTGGCACATACTCGCCCAAGTATGATGATGCGCCAAGAGGGGGTGCCGCCGTTTTCAAATCGACCGAACCGCGTTTCAAGCACGACCGCGAGCGAGAGCTGATGGCAGAGGTTGGGCCTGGAAAATACTCGCAGGTGAGCTAGTCTTCATGAGCCTAAACATGACCATCGTTCTCCTTTCGGCACTCATTCGATCGGTGTCGCGATGGCACGTATGTGACCCTGTCCATCCCCCTCGCCCTTCAGAATACTGGAACCCTGTGTGAGAGTGTACGGAATAGCAGCAAAAATCTCTCGACCGCGTTTGCGTCAACAACCCTCCGGGACTTGTGATCGGGCCGTGTGTATGTCACGCCAAGTGCGCCAGCGGTGAGGCCGTCCATTTTTGGCGCGTTCGCTTAAGGTCAGGTAGATCACCCGTCACCCGCCACTGAAATCGAGTAGTGATGGGGAGGGCGAGGGCCCAGGGCGATGGTGATTTCAACGAGTTGACAATAGTAGCCCGGTCACTCACTCATTTTAACCACTATTTCCCACCTCCCCTGGGTGTCCAAGGATTCCGCAGGGTCCCCCCCTACCTGCCCCGGCAATTCCCTCCCCCCCTCCGAACAACCCCCTCCCGCTCCACGAAGGGCGATGGCGTCGGTGAGGGACTCCCCTTCCTTCCCCCGCGCGTGGCGGGCTATTTTGGGAGATTGAGGCGGGCGCTCACGGGAGGGAATCAGGGTGGTGAATTTAGGGCGCATCACTCTTAGAAATGCGGAGCTTCCGCGATGTCCGATCGCGCGTGATCGTCCGAAGAATGGCCAAGAGGTGGTGGCCATGCAGAGCCCAGAGCTCCTCCCCCTGTCTCTAGCTCTATTAAGTCCTCGACGGTGGGAGCCGCCTCGCAGGCTGAAGCCCCCGCCGAACGGCTATCTCGGAAGCCGGAGTCGACACTTGACCCGGGCTCCTAGAAACAGGTTTGCCCCGGAGATAGTCGCGACCCGACTCTCCGAAATTCGTGTACGTCTATAAGTTTTCTATTACTCCGCACGCTATTAGGATGTTAGGGGCCGTTTCTCGCTCGCTGCCCCTCTTGGAATCTGTTTCTACGGATATTATCCTGTCTTGCGCTTTCTTTCTTCTAACTCTCCTAGGTCTTTCGACGCATCTTCATCCCTGGATTCACCCCCCGACGGCCTTGCCCAAGGGGGCTGGAGGAGGACGGGCTTGGGTGATGACGAGCGCGGCGACGGAGTGGACATTTTCGTGGTGATTGTGAGCGTGGGCAGGGGTGGTTGTGCTAGTGTGGTAGTTGAGTGTTAATTAAGAAAGGCTGAAACGAGGACGAGAACGGGGCGAGAACGAGATCGAGAACGAGGAACGAGGGACGAGAGGCTACCAGGGCCGACCGAACAAAAACATGCCGAAGGACAACGGCAGACGCGCCACACTCACGCCAACGCCAACACTGTCGACACTAACTAACATCTAACATATCTTCCCCACAACCACAAACCGACAGAGAGAGAACAAACAAGGAAGACAAGGAAGAGAAAGCCGACAAGAGAGCGACGATGCGACGGACCATCCGACGGCGAATAATCGACAGCTACGCGCGAAGAATAAAAGTAGCACTTAAAGTAGAAGGTAAGGAGAGAATCGCGAATCGTAGAACACCTCCTATTAAATGAAAACACTGATGGACGAGAGCACGCCTACGGGTCTCGCCTCATTCATCGATGAGCGCCGGATCTGGCACTGTCATATTCATAGAGAGAGAGAGGATGGCCGCGTATGCAGCCTCAACGTGGAGGCTCGTCAGCCACGCGTGGACGGCCACGCCGGTGAGTTGATCCTAGTTCTCCACGCTGACTTCGAGAGAGGGCGAATGATTCCTGCGAGGGGCGGGTTGGGATGGTCGGGGCGGGGCCTCTGGTAGCCAAGGTAGCCGCGTGCGCGCGCTGTGAGGAGCTGGGTGGGCTGCGCGGGCAATGATGCCCGAGGGTCAAGGGGTGGTTGGACTATCGGCAGCCCGACACGGCGCTGCATCGGCATCGGGCGGGAATCGAATGCCAAATGCAGCTTGGATATTAAGGAACCGATCCCCCCTCCCCCGCGGGCGCGACCGCAAATTCTTTACGGGTAGAGCGCGAACGCGGGTGACGGAGGGGGAGAGAATCGCACCATTTCTTGGCGAAGATTTTCGTAATGGCAGGTGGTCCCCCTGCCCCCTGGAGATTTTTATTGGGCATCGGGCCACGGTCAAAAAATGCAGTCCAACCCTTATCCCTTATTACTAGTAGTTAAAGAGCCTCGGTTTGACCGCCCTACATCTCGGAATACATAGCAGGTAAAACCATCTACGCTGGTGGTGCATGTACAATAAATTAAAGCAAGGGCATCAGTGTCGAGCGGCGGCCGCCGGGCCGGACGCATTTATAGGTCTTCGACAGTAAAATAGGAGTAGCTGTTCACAAGGACATCACGAAATGAACGCCAGCTATCGCGTCTTTTTTGAGACTCCACCGCCAGGAGTTGCGGCGCTGTTGCGAGATCCTATCGCTAGCACGCCAGCTTCGCTTGGGCGGCGACGGTGGCGGCGTTCTCTCGGCCTCTGGCTCGAGGGGCTCACAGCGCACCCTCTCCGCCTCGGCCGTGCGGCCGAGCTCATCAAGCAGATTGGCAAGTTTTTGGCGCAGCGCACGAGCCTCGCCTTCGGGCGCGCCGCGCATCTCGCGGCACTCCTCAAAGGCCTCGCGGAGGAGCGGCTCGGCGTCGGCCGATGCGCCGCACTCGCACAGCAGCGCGGCGAGGCCCTCGAGCGCTGCGATCGTGTCCGGGTGGCGGTTGCCGAGCGCCTCTCGCGAGCCCTCGAGCACCTCACGCAGCACCGGTTCGGCTTCGTCGAGCCGACCGGCCTCGCGCAGCATAGTAGCGAGCTGGTTGGCGCTTGCAAGCGTGGCCAGGTTAGTTGCTCCGAGCATCTCACGCCGCACCGATAGCGCCTCCCTTAGCAACGGCTCGGCCCGATCTGGCTGGCCGCGCGCCTGGAGCAGCATCACAAGGTTATCGACGTACATCAGCGTGTCAGGGTGCTGCCTGCCCAGCATCTCATGCGCCGCGTCGAGTGCCTCGCGATATAGGGTCTCGGCCTCAGCCAGATTTCCTCGCCCTTCAAGGAGGACGGCAAGATTATTCAACGAGGCGAGCGTATCTCCATGCCGCGCGCCGAGCACCTCACGCTGCACGCTGAGCGCCTCGCGGTAAAGGGCCTCCGCCTCTTCCAGCTCGCCGCGGCTCTTGAGTAGCAGCGCAAGGTTATTCATCGAGACGAGCGTCTCGGGATGGCGTGCGCCGAGCTGCTCGCGCCTGCCGGCGAGCGCCTCGCGTTGAAGCGCCTCAGCCTCGTCGAGTTCACCCGATGCGTAGAGCATCAGTGCGAGATTGTTGGCCGCAGCGAGCGTATCAGCGTGCCGCGCGCCGAGAACCTCCTGTGAGGCGCTAAGCGCCTCGCGCAGCAGCGGCGCCGCTTCGGCGAGCTTGCCCTGCTCGTGTAGCACTGAGGCTAAGTTGCTGAGTAGCGTGAGCGTGTCGGGGTGCCGCTCTCCCATCACCTCGCGCGACGCCTCCAACGCCTGACGATAGCACGGCTCCGCCTCGTCCAACTTGCCCTGCGCCTCGAGCGCGACAGCTAGGTTATTGGTCGAGGCCAACGTGTCGCGATGGCGCGCGCCGAGCGATGAGCGGCGTGCGGCTAGCGCCTCGCTCTGAAATGTCTCGGCCTCGGCCATGCGGCCCTGGTCAAGAAGCAGCTCTGCGAGCAGGTTGAGCGGGTGCAGCGTCTCGGCGTGGAGCGCGCCAAGCGCTTCGCGGCAGCCGGCCACACTCTCGCGGAGCAGAGCTTCCGCCTCGTCCTCAGCGCCTCCACGGGCGAAGAGCAGGCAAGCGAGGGCGGTAAGCGAGCCGAGCGTTGCCGGATGGCTCGCGCCGAGCGCGGCCCGTCGCCCTTCTGCCGCCATGCGGTGGAGCATCTCAGCCTCAACGGCCTCACCGCGCGCCACCAGCAGCTCGGCAAGGCTAGCCGCGCTCTCGAGCGTCTCGGCGTGCGTCTCGCCGAGCGCGGCGCGCCGACCGTCGAGCGCCTCACGGTAGAGGAGCTCGGCGGTTGCGAGCTGCCCCGCACGCTGGAGGGCTGCGCCGAAGAGCGCGAGTGCACGCAGGCTCTCGACGTGCTGCGGTCCGCAAGTCTCGCGCCGCGCACTTAGCAACCGGCGCGCTAGCTGCACAGCCTGGGCCGCCTCGCCGCGCTCAAGCAGCACGCCCACGAGCTCGGAGAGAGCACGGAGTGAGCCGTCAGCGAGAGGACCGAGCCAGGCGCAGCGCGAGCGGTAGAGCTCGCGCACCACCCGCTCTGCTTCCTCCAGCCGCCCCTGCGCGCGCAGCAGCCCGCCTAGCCCCTCGAGCAGCGCGTCGGGCGGCGGTGCACCCGCTAGTGAGCCCTCGAGAGCGCGCAGGCCCTCCTCTAGCAGCGGCTCGCGCAGCTTGGCACGCACAGCCTCGTTAAAGCCGATGGCACCGCGAGCCACTGCTGCAAGCCGAAGGATGGCGTCGCGATCCGACGCGAGCGAGGCCGTCGCCGAGCGCACGTCGACACGGCCAAGTAGCGCGGTGCATATTACAGGTGATGCAGCGAGCGGCTCGCTCGCGCCGGGCGTGGGAAGTGTGGCGATGGTCAGCGGTATGCGCGCTTCAGCGGCCGTAGCAAGCTCCCAGAGGCACCACGCGCGACGGAGCGGGGCGGGATCGCGCCAGCAGGGCAGCACGAGGCACGCCTCGCCTGCCGCACACATTGCTTCGCGTAGCCATTCGGTCCACCACACAGCGGGCTTGGCGCTGTTCCGCTCGGCCGAGCGCGACTGGTCGAGCGCAAACACGTCGAGCCACAGATAGATGTGCTGGCCGACGGCCTCAAGCGTGGCAACATGCGCCTCGAGCGTCTCAACCAGCTCGAGGAAGGAAGACTCCCACGCATGGATCACGAACAAGTTAGCGCGACCGACAATTGGCGCAGGTGGCGCATCGAAAGCTCCCGACTCGTCTACCACCGACTCGGCGCTGCTAATTGACTCACTGCCGACAGAGCGTGCTCCACCGGAGCGCCGACCAAGCGAGCACGCGTCAGGCGAGAGAGAACGCTGAGAGCCGAGTCCCAGCTGCGAGAGCGTCGAGCGCTGCGAAAGCGTCGAGTGCGAGAACATCGAACTGCGTCGCGAATAGCCCGGCCGCGCAAAGAGCGATGGCCGGAGCGGCTCATCGGCACGCGGCGAGGGAATAGCGTCGAATCGGCTTTCCCGCCACCGTCTGTATAGCGAGGGTGAGCCCGCCGAGCCCCTGCCCTCCTCCTCCTCCTTCTCCAGCGCACTGAGGAGCGCGCCTCCACTGCTTTCACAGAGCGGAGCCACAACCCTCCTCACGACTTGCGCCGTGGATGCTGCGCCAAGCTCCGCGCGGTGAGCGTCGACAAACGCCTTGAGGCAGTGCAGAGAAACACCATGCTTCGACAGCGGCGCAATACCCGCGCAATCGGCAGCCCCTAGAACCAGAGAAGGCTCTCCCTCTCCTTCTGGTTGAACCTCGAGTTCATGGGCTGCCCCAGCACCCACGACTCTCGCGGGCGTTCCCACGAGCTCTGGGCGGGTATCGCATCGCAGGATAGTCACCCACGCGCCTGCGGCTGGAACCGGCACCGCGGGCACCGCAGGAGACTGTGATAGGGCTGGAGGAGTTTTGTGTTCGGACTGCGGCCATGGCGGAGTCTTGTCGATGCGAGGCGGAGGAGAAGCCAAGGCCTCTCTGAGGGCATGTGGGCTGCGAGGGGAAGGAAGAGTGGCCAGCAAGGTGAAGGAGGCCTCCGAGCACAAGCGTTTCGTGCTGTGCGGCGGGGCGGAGGCGGGAGACGAGCAGGCAGAGCCCATTGGAGGGACGGGGGAGAGAGAGAGAGAGGGAGGGAGAGAGAGAGAGAGGGAGGGAGAGAGAGAGGGCGGGAGAGAGAAGAGAAAGAGAGAGAACACAGGAGAAAGGATGGCTGCGGGGGAGTGGAAGAGGGTCAGTTCATCACGGGGGGTCCACGTATAAGAGGTGAATTCCTTTTGTCCAGTGAGAGAGTATTAGAGTAGGAGTATATATACGGAGCGAGATTGGCAGTGTGGGGT
Source organism: Isochrysis galbana (assembly GCA_018136815.1). Classification (NCBI taxonomy): domain Eukaryota; phylum Haptophyta; order Isochrysidales; family Isochrysidaceae; genus Isochrysis; species Isochrysis galbana. The sequence goes on from CM030931.1 coordinate 343,815, forward strand.
GAGGATGAGAATCGACGAGGGGGAAACACCATGAAAAACAGATGCATTGGGCGGGAGAGAAGAGAGAGAGAGAGAGAGAGAGAGAGAGAGAGAGAGAGAGAGAGAGAGAGAGAGAGAGAGAGAGAGAGAGAGAGAGAGAGAGAGAGAGAGAGAGAGAGAGAGAGAGAGAGAGAGAGAGAGAAGAGAGAGAGAGAGAGAGAGAGAGAGAGAGAGAGAGAGAGAGAGAGAGAGAAGAGAGAGAGAGAGAGAGAGAGAGAGAGAGAGAGAGAGAGAGAGAGAGAGAGAGAGAGAGAGAGAGAGAGAGAGAGAGAGAGAGAGAGAGAGAGAGAGAGAGAGAGAGAGAGAGAGAGAGAGAGAGAGAGAGAGAGGAGAGAAGAGAGAGAGAGAGAGAGAGAGAGAGAGAGAGAGAGAGAGAGAGAGAGAGAGAGAGAGAGAAGAGAGAGAGAGAGAAAAGCGGCTGATGCTTCCATCAGAGAGAGGAAGAGAACAGAGAGAGTAGAAGATTTATTGACCGACTGATGGATGAGATGGGAAGTCAGAGGAATCTGAGGGGATTCCATCCGTAGGAGTAGGTGATGAAGCCCTTCTCTGGAGGAAAAGAAACGCCTCCCCAAGTTCACAGCAGCGGAGATTGGCTGAGAATGGGCGGGGGGGGGCTCGCTCCCCCCCTTTCCCGCCACTAAGTTTATACTACGTAAGTTCACCTGGGCGAGGGGGCGCCTCGCTCGTGCCCTTCCCCCTCTCGTTTTTCTACTTTCTACAGCAGAGTGTCGTTCGATTCTACAAAACAAACATATGGATGCCATGAAGAGCACCTTTTTGCTTTTTGAGGGCATGTGACATAAGCAAGAAATATATCTATCACACGTTTGTCGAATCCAGAGTATCTCTATACTCAAAGCGGATTCGATACTCGATAGTGATAGTGCGAACGTCGAACGTGCGAACGAATTTTGTTTTGAGTTTTCAGGGCTTGTCTCGATGGTTCACCGCTCGCTCGACATATTGAACACCGAGGCTTCACATCGCTCGTCAATTCATTTGTCGACTCCTTCTTCGTTTGTTTTTGTTTCGAGCGTTTATGAGGTCGTTTGCCTTCATTTGGTACCCCTCGTTTCCAAATACGCGATGCGTCGGTATAAAAGAAATCCCCTCCTGTGGGGACTCTCACCCTACCATGAGCCCCCCCCCCGCGAGCACCCCCAAGGAGAGGCCCAGGAGCACCCCGTACGCGACGATAACGGCGTCGCCAGGGCGCGCCCCGAGAGGGCCTGGTAGACGCCCACGGCGAGCACGGCGTAGCCCGTCCCCTTGTGCGCGACCCGCCACACGGCGCGGCGTGTGGTGCGGGCGGCGGGCGGGCCGCGCACGAGCGCGTTGAGCGGCTGCAGCAGGGCGAGGGCGAGGGCGAAGGCGACGGCCCCGAGCGTATGATGGGGGTGCGAGAAGTGGCGCCCTCGGGGCACCCACGCGACGGCGAGCGCGACGCCGGCGGCGGCCACCGCAAAGCCCGCTTACGGCCAAACCACCAAGCCACCACAGCGACATGGAGGAGGGGGTACCCTTTGCCAATATTTTGTGCGCGCGCGATCAACCGCATGCGTTTTTTCCTTGGTTGGGTCTGAGTGAGACGCCGTCGCGCACCAGGCATTTTTTTTGTTGGGTTCGAGCTAACCGCGTCGCGCGCACACCATGCGCCTGCTTCTACCGCTACTGCTCCCCGTGGTCACCGGTAGGGGGGCGGATCGGCTCATGTGCCACTGCCACGCGCGCGCGTTCTCCCCGCCCTCTCCGCCACTCGCCCCACCGGGCTCGCCCCCCTCCTCTCCGCCACTCGCCCCACCGGGCTCGCCCCCCTCCCCTCCACCGAGCGCGCCCCCCTCCCCTTCACCGAGCGCGCCCCCGCCCTCTCCGCCTCCTTCCACCCCTTCGCCCCCCTCCCCCCTCCGCCGCCCCCGCCGCCGCCCCCTCCCCCCCTCCCTCCTCGCCGCCGCCGACCCCCCCTCCTCCCTCCTCACCGCCCCCTCCCTCTCATCCTAATCTGACAACCTCCCGCGTACGGGGGTAGGGGGGGAAACAAACAACTTTCTGGGGAATGTAGCTCGCTCGTGCAGCCTTCCCCCTCGAGTGGTGCAGTGTCCCCAGAAAGTTGTTGATTTCCCCCCCTTCCCCCTCACGCGGGAAGGTGTCAGATTTCACTACCGGGAGAGGGGCGGGGGCAGCGACAGCGGGGGTAACGAGCGGAGCGGGCGCGTCGGGGATCTCGGGGGCGGGGCTTGGACGGTGAGAGCAGGGGCGGGGACAGGAGCGTCGGCGGGGGCGGGGGCGGGAGTGGAGGCGGGAGTGGGGGCGGGAGTGGGGGCGGGAGTGGGGGCGGCAGTGGGGGCGGAGGCGGGGCCGCGCTCAAGGTTTTCAAGGTCATGGTCAACATGCTGGCCCCCGCCCAGAAGCCGCGGAAGGGGCGCCCCCCGTCTTCCCCCTTCAAGCGCGAGTGCTACACGCAGAAGTGCCCGGTCTGCCTGCACCAGTTCGCCCCTCCCCTTTATGGCAAGGAGCCGGGGCGCCGGCGGTGGATGGCCTCCGGGCGACACCCGCTGAGCAACGTCTCCATCCGCGACGAACCGGCCGAGCAGATGGAAGAGCCCCGCCGCCGCCCCCATATGCGAGAGGTGGATCAGCCCCCACCCGACCAGACCCACCTGCCGGCTGTGCCCCACCCCTCCCAGGACACGCTCCGCGAAGTACGACGCGTCCGAGCTCACGAAGACGCGGGCCACCGTGTCGTCGTGCACGTCACTCGAGGCGTGCACCAGCATGCCGGAGCCCACCGACAGCGCGAAATACCAGCCGATCGGTGTCTGCACCCCGGGGCGCACCGCCACGAGCACCGACAGCATCCCCAGGACGAGCAGGCACATCGAGTCCCCCCACAGCCGCGCGCGACGCGCCGTGATCGCCGAGGAGTAGAGCAGTAGCAGGGCAAGGACCGCCGACGTCGCCAGCCCCGACCACCGCTCCGACGCACCCAGGAGCACCATCACCCCCACGAAGGCCTCGCTAAAGTAGCCCGCCGGGGCCACGAGTGCCGCTTGCAGCCGCGGGGCACAGAGCCGCCGCCCGAGCCACGTGGGGTGCAGTTCGGTCGCGCCCCCCTCGTCCGCAGTGACCGAGATGGCGCGCACCCGCGAGAGCGCGAGCGTGCCCGTCACCGCGTGACCCAGCTCGTGCACGGCCACCCCGAAGATGCGGAACCAGCGGAAGGCGTAGAAGCGGGTCACCGCCAACCAGGCGGCCAGCGCGAGTGGAGGGTAAGACAGCAGGAAGAGCCTCTGAGCGTGGGCGCCGCACGAGTCCATCCCCGCCTCTGGGCGCGCGCGGTGTACTCCCTCGCGCTCAAAAAAAAATCCGAGCGGTTTACAAAAAAGAAGCGCGCGCTGGTGTAATTCACCCTCCTCGAGGGAAAGGAGACCAAATGAAGGCAAGCCGCCTTGTTTGTTTCTCATTTCTCTCAGTTCTTTTGTTGATTGTGAGTGAGTGGTGTTAGTAGATTGATAGGTTGGGGTCAGGATTTCGAAAATTTCTTTCGAAATTTGAGGGGGGGTACGCCGGGAGAAATTTCGTTCGAAATTTCTCGAAATTTGGGGGGGTGATGGGGCTGAAGATGCGATACCAAGGGGGGGGGCGCGGGGAAGCAGGGGGGGAGGGGAAGCGCGCGAACCCGTGGCGCGAAATCAGAGCGCCCCGCCCCCGCCTCTCCGCCCGGAGACCTCTTCCCCCCCTCCCCCCCCCTCCCCCCCCAGATGGAGCGGGCTTTATTGCACCCAGTGACTGAATGCCAAAATTAGCCCAACCCCTGAAAGCGCGCGCCGTAGGTGTTAAACATCGAGAATGGGTCATCATGTGTGAATATCGTTGTATAAATAACTATCGAGAATGGGACATTAGAAAATGCAGGCTTGAAGTGGAATTTTCCGTCAATTATGTACCACCTGAAGCTTACAAAATTAGCCTAAGCTTCAAGTGGTACATACCACTCGTAACTAGTCATAACTCATAACATCTTTGCGTATATAACGGAGATTTCCACTTCAAGCTTGCATTTTCTAAGCCCACGAACCGGGAGCGCGCGACGGTGGCAAAAACGGCAGGTGGCCACTACCCCTCCGACCATTAAAGTTGCGGGGAAGATCTACTTTTCTTCCAGAGTCAGAGTCCAGAGTAGAGTGTAGAGTAGGGTGGTGGGGCCAAAAAACCAGCGAACCTCGAACCTCAAGTTGCACCTTGTTCCGAGGCGGTGCATCCGCGCCCCATGATGGTCGGTAGATTAGGTGCGTCGGCGTCTACGACTGCACACGACGCGTTCAATGAGCTCATTTCCGCGTGTTTTCACTCCTCTTCCACGCGGCTTTAGTTGAG
>CM030931.1:348330-372620 GCA_018136815.1 Isochrysis galbana
GTCGCCTCCCCCCCCTCCATCTCCATCAACATCGATACTTCAGCATACAACTAAGTTTAAACTTGGTTGACCCATGGGGGGGCACGAGCCCCCCCTCTCTCCACTCCTCCCCTGCCATGGGGGAGGAACCACCCATCCTCCTGGCACGCCTGATGGCTTGCCAGGAGGCCACTGCCCTACTGACCCACTCCCTTCCCCACAGGCTCGCCCCATTCGCCCATACTGGCCCCTCGTGACCAGCCCATCGCTCCAACCCCCCCTCCCCCCCTGGTCGACAGGCAGACAGGTGCAGATTGGGGGCCCCAGAGGCTCAGGAGCGCCAGCGAGGGAGAGGCAGGGGAGGCCAGGGCCCAGTCCCAGCCTCCTCTGCCCCCAGAGCTGGCCTCCAGGAGCCTCCAGGGGTCGCCAAGCTGCAGGCCTGCCGCAGGCGCGCCATCGCGCGTGCCGCAGGAGAGGGGAGAGAGCGCGCGGAGAAGGGGGTGGGCGGAGCGAGAGCTCCGCTCACCGAAAAATAGGTAAGTCCCGCACCTGTTTACAGGATAAGTCGGGGCTGAGACCGCCGCCCACTCGGAGACACAGGAGGAAGGGGGGGAATGATCACCGGGGGGGGGCGCGGGCCACCGGACCATATCTAAGCCCTTCACCCCTATCCCCCTAGTAGTGCACGGGGGGAGTCGCCTTATGGCGGGGGGAGAAGGGCCGGGGAAGTGGGGATGTAGAAAGTTTCCTACGTGAGTAGAAAGTAGAGGGTCCACGGCCGCGTGTGCGGTGAGACTATTAATATTAAAAGGTTTATCGATACTTCAGCATACATATACATACGTAGTTAGTAGCCTCCGTCGGTCGGCTGCTTGGCTGCGCTACGCTCTATCGTCTATCCTCAATCCCTAAGACCTAAGATGTAAGATGCGTTAGGTTCATCCGTTCATCCAACTATAGTAGTACCAATCTACGCTAACGCTAGAGGAGAGAGAGAGAGTTTGTGTGTGGATTAGTGGATTGTGGAGAGCGTAAATCAACACTTGCGTGCGCGCACAGGACCTGATACTGAGTGCCATATGACCAGACTAGCAGACTAGAGGCTCCAATTCAACTTGTTTTACTAGTACAAGTTCAGGCGCGGGAAATACCGGCGCTCCCAGCTCCGAGCCCCCCCCCCTCCAATGGCCGCCAACCTGATGTGCAGCAACGATGGCGGCGGCGACGACGGCGATGACGAGTGTCACACCGCCGTGGAGTGGGGGCGGCGCCATGTGGAGACGCTCCAGGGGTGTTGCTGTGGTGGGAGCTTGAGCTTGAGCTTGAGCTTGAAATGGTCAGTCATCGAGCAACATCCGATTCTAAGTACTGAGTAAGCAGATTTTTATCATAATGGCGGGTTTATAAGTGTAGATGTTTGGAGTGAGTATCATATGATATTAGTTAGATGTATGATATCATACTCATACTCAGTTCCATGGCAAGTGTCATATGACGGTATGTATGACGTGTGACGAAGGCGGGAACAACTTGGGGTATCACTTCAACGTGAAAAGAAAGAAGAAAGAAGAAAGGGAAAGGGCACCACATCACCACTCACCACTCACCACATGCACATGCCCATGTGCTGACTTCCATTGATCCCGGCGGAAAAGGAAAAGAGTCGCCGTAGCTTTCATCTTTCATACCTGCTGTTTTGGTAAATGTAAATGTAATACTACTAATATAATGAGGTCTATGATCTATTTGAGGCATTATGAGTAAGTGTCCCCTTTTTTCGGAGTTCCTTCCATATTCATAAGTCATAAGAATAAGAGCAGCAGTCGCTCCGCAAAAATATCGGAGGGGGCAATCAATTCGCGCGCCTCCCACCGGAAGTAAAAAAAAAAGGCGCTGCAGACAAAGAAGGCGCGCGGCGCGCGGGGGATGAGGATGATCACGGGTATAGTAGTTAGAGGGAGAGAGAGAGAGAGAGAGAGTATTGTAGGACCCGTGGGAGGGCCGAGAGAGAGAGAGTAGGTGGGCAGATTAGTTACGTACACACACAATATATTGACTACTTTGTGTGCGCGTCGTGTCACGCGTGTGCATACTCCTACATGTGAGAAATCGGGAGTTTTGAGAGATTTTCATGAGAGAGCATCTAAAGTATCAGGAGGTGTCCATCGTCCAATGGTTCCAGCTTTTCTCCTTCTCTCCGTGCTCTCTCCCCCCCGATGGCAGAGGCGTGAGTTGGCCGATTCACCCCATGCTCGCCGCCCGCTCCCTGATCGTGCTCTGCGCGCTGGCGGTACACGCGCAATGGGAAGAGAGGAGCCTAAGTGAAGACTTCGGCTCAGGCCCCGACTTCGATCCTGGATCTGGCGTGCTGGATGAGCCGGCGTTACCGCCGTTGCCGCCAATTCCTGTCCAGCCGCTCCCTATGCCGCCTCCTGCAGTGCCAGCGCCCATTACGCCGTCGCCAAGCGCTCCAGCCCCACTAAGTCCATCTCGTGGCACGCCTTTGCCACTCTCACCATCGCCATTACCACTGCACCCTCCTCCTCCGCCGGCAGCATCTTTGCCACTCAACGCACCTCTGTCACCTCCGGGGAGTACGTCTTCCCCATCATCGCCTCCTGCGGCACCTGCTTCCGGAGGGCTCTCCGAGTGGGTCCTCATGGTCATCATCGGCTGCTCTGGAGTGGGCGGCGTGATAGTGGCCTCCTGCATATTGGCAGTTTGTTGCCTGAGATTCTGGGAAGGAGAAAGGTCTAGGGGCAATAACTTAAGAAGCCGAGGATTTGAGATGCAGGCAGCAATGGGTGGGGTAGCAGGGCAAGGCAGTCTACGCAGTGCTCGCAAAGAGGGCCGGAACGCCTTGCAGGTATGACAAGAGTTCTAGCGCGCAACGCGTTCAGCATCTCGGACGGCGCGCATGTCGCTCGTGTCGACCGAATACAGTGTTCGTACTTTGCGTTTCGAGAAAGGTAAACTGTCCGTAATAGGTTTTGGCGTGTGGCTGGGGCAGTGGAGTGGCTGGGGCTGTGGCTGGTGACAGTGACTGATAACGAGACCAAAGGGGAGAAGGAGGTTCATTGGGGTCACCGGAGCAAATGAAGGGGGGGGTCACACAGCACCACAACGCTAGAGCCCATGGCCGCACCCGCCTCGAGACTCAAGAAGATGGCTATCCCGCATGTCCGTAGAGGGGTCGCTCCTCGCCACCCAATCGATGGGCGCCCTCAAGGACCTTTATATGGCTTGCACCACCCCGGGTATTGACAATATGAAGGCTCTTTCCCAAGTCCCAAGCCCTCCAAGGAGCCATAGGCCATAGGAGGATGCAGGCCATCGACCATCGAAGCACTGCAACAGACTAGCAAGAAAAAAATCTGAAGATTCTGGGCGACACACCTGCTAGGTCCAGGTCTCCCCGTCTCTACACCGATATCGCCCTTATATTATCTTGTTGTATTCAGGCCTCCTGGCATGAATATTTCGGCATGGGTACGTGCCTTCATCGTTATATATCGTCTTCTACGTTGGTCTTGGTCACTCAAGGCGTGCAGATTCGGATTCTCCCTGGGCTCAGATCCTGGTCCGCCGATTTTCGTCTCGAAATTCGAAGATTTGAGTTTTATTTTTACCGTTACGGTAATTGTCCACGCGTTTAAGGTAAGAAATGCAGGTAACAGAACTAGGCCCCTCTCTGCATTCCCTCCCTCCCCTTCTGCAGTTCTCCCTCCCCTTCTGCAGTTCTCCCTCCCCTTCTGCAGTTCTCCCTCCCCTTCTGCAGTTCCCCCTCCCTTCTGCAGTTCCCCCTCCCTTCTGCAGTTCCCCCTCCCTTCTGCAGTTCCCCCTTTCGCTCCTCCCCCCCCCCCCCCCCTCCGCTCCTCCCCTTCCCCTCCGCTGTCCCCCCCCCCCCCTCCGCGCGCCGAGACGGCGGCCCTTCCTCCCCTTCCGCGCGCCGAGACGGCGGCCCTTCCCCCCCCCTCCGCAGATTTCCTTCCCCTCCTCCGCCGCTTCCCCCCCCTCCGCGCGCCGAGACGGCGGCTCTCTTCCGCGTCCGCGCGTTGAGACGCCGTCTTCTCTTCCCTCAACTCCCCGCGCGAAAGTCCCCCAGCGCGTCCCTCAGCGTTCCCCAGCGTCCCTCAGCGTCTCCCAGCATCTCTCAGCGCCCCCCCGTGTCCTTCAGCGGTGTCCCGCAGCGCGTCCTGCAGCGTCCTTCAGTGTCCTTCTGCCTTCTGCGTCCTTCGGCGTCCTTCAGCGCTGTCCCGCAGCGCGTCCTTCAGCGTCCTTCGGCGCTGCCTCGCGAGACTCGAGGCAGGACTCGCGAGGGCACTGGATTTTACTCTGTAGTCCGAGCCGGAGTCCGAATTGTGTTTTGACCCTCGAGTCCTCGTTCTCTCTCTCTCTCTCTCTCTCTCCTCTTTTTCTGGTGAGCGCCCTTGGTTCTGCTCATCAGAGGGGGTTCGTTTAACGTATGTTTCCGGCCTGTTACCGTGAATGTTTGAGTGCAGAGTGTTGATTTGAGTGGTTTTACCCACTATATCGCCTGTTGGTGACCTACAGCCCCCTGAGTACCCCCAAGCCCCGAGTCTTCCGAGTCATCCTTTTGAGTCTACGAGTCCCTACGAGTCCCAAGTAAGCGGTATCTGCTCGCCGCGCCCTTTTCTACGTCCTCCGTCCCTCCGATTCGCGTTCCGAGCCACTCTCCCGTCCATTTCACATGCCCGTCATATGCCCTCCCCGTTCTCCCGATGAGCCCGTTCCGGGCTCCCCGGATGAATGAACCGTGCGCCGCGCTAGCCGCCGGTGCGCCTTCGCGACTCGTTTCCAAAGAGGAAACGAGCTTCGCTCCGACACCTCGCCCAAGCCCGCCTGCCCGCCTTCCTCTGCTGACGGGCTGAAGCCCGTCAGCACCTCCGAAGTAGTCTCCTTCGCCGCGCCTGCCGCCGGCCTTGCCCCTTCCTCATTGCCCTCAGGCCTCTCAGGCCCTATCTATGGGCCATCCCAATTCGTCAAACGCAGCCAAACCGGAGAGAAGGGATACCACATGAAGGCAAACCGCCTCGCACCTACTCCTAACTAAGCAAGGCGGGGAAGGGGAAGAAACCGGAGGGAAGGGGAAGGGAGACCAAATGAAGGCAAGCCGTCTCAAGCCTCAAGGGCGCGTCATCTTCTTTCAATAAAATAAAATATAGGCAACTCCGCTGTGCGCGTCGACACTCACAGCTTCGGAACCGGCAAGTTTGTCGTGGACATAAAAGATCCCAAGCATGCAGCTTTGCGCGCGGGATGCAAAATGACTCTCTTCTAAGGCGTGAGCTCAACCATATCCATAATCCATATCGTAACGGCCCGTCGATCATCATCAGCCCACAAGACATGCGCTGGGAAGACGTCGACCTGCAGGCTATCGGGTGGGCTCACCCGGTGCGCTCCTCGCACATAGAGTGTAGTGCTTACTCAGCAACTACTAAATAAAGCAACCAATGAAATCATAAATCATCCAATCCGCAATACTGAAAATACAAAATACTCCTAATAGCTTATAGGTATCTCGTGTCTCGGTCGTTGTCGTTGCCGGGATCATCGTGCTCATAGTGACATTTATATATGTCCTGTCGAATATCATGTTTGAGCGATCCACCGGAAAGAATAAAAAAGTTATAACCTGAACCGACAGCTCCAGAATCAATATTCTTGTAAACGGACATGTGGACATTTGATGATTTGATGGCTCAAATTGAATCTGTCCCATATTCGACAGAACACGAGCTCAACAGGAAGAAGAAAACAGAAAAGGAGAGACCTTCGCGGCAGAGCTCTCTCGTAACGATCACGTCGGGCGAGTCGCGAGGGGCGCGAGCGGCGCCTGCATCCTTCTCTGTCCCTCCTTCTCTCCCTCTCCTTCTCTCCCTCGCTCCCTAGCTCTGGCTCCTCAATTTCTGCCACCTCCCCTCCCCCCATCCGCTCGACCCTCCCTCATATCCCTTTCTTTCCTCCCTTTTCTTGCAGCCCATCAGTGAGCGCTTTCTCACACACCCTCAAACCAAGAAGCAGGAGATTCCCTTGGCAAGAGAGTCAGCGCTCCGCATGCCCGCAGCGCGGCGCGAGGTGCCTGGCCTGATAGAGCAGCCGGTGGATGACCCGAGCACTGCGAGCGCGCCCAAGCTCTCGCCTCCAGCCGGCGACAAGACCCTCACAAGTGGCACGCTCGTCCTCAAGACGAGCCTCGGCTCTGCATATGCGGGTTGCGCGGATCAGACTCCTCATTGGGAAGATGAGCCAGCAATAATAAAGCAAGACGGCTCCCTGCGCCTTCCTGGAAAGCGCGAAGTCATGATAGCTTATGGCGAGGTCATTGTCAACCTCATTAAGCCAAAGTCACATGCGCGTACAATTTGCTTCAAGTACACGCTCGCACAACATCAAACTCTGCTCGTCTCTCCGGACGGATTGGTGCGCATTCGCATCAAGGCGCTATCCGACGCGGCGTACCGCATCAAGAGCGTGACATTACTGCCATTGCCATACGTGCCATCAACGCCAGGCTCAGCTACGGAAGAGGGCGATGATGACCGTGCTTGCAGATCAATTGTTAAGGAAATGGAGAAGCTGCTGAGAGATTCCATTGCAGGTGGCCCGAGGCAATCTTCCTCAGATCAACAGAGACCTGACGAGGTGACAAATTGCGATGCCACTTTAGACATTGAAACAGAAGACGATGAGCAGGAGCCCGAGCCGGAGCTCAAGCCCGCGTTTGACATGGATGCAGACGAGTGGCTGAGTCAAATGATGAATCAAGGTGTCGCAGGCGCTCGCCAGCGAGCTATGGAGGCGATGAAGCGGATCCAGGCGGCTGAGACCGTACGCGACGCCCAGCGACTTGCACAGCTGGCGGAGGAGGCTGAGACCGAGGAGGAGCGCCTCAGCATCATGCGACAGCAGCGGTCGCTGGAGCATGAGGGCTTTGGACGGCAATACAATGCTCACGACCACAAGACGTCGAGAGCATCTTCCGGCTCGCAACCTGCACCTGAGAGCTCACGCCGGGGTGCGAATGTGAGTTATAAAGTGGGTGATCTTAGTCTCAACGACGTCCAGCTGACCTCAAACTGGTGGCGTGCGCGCAACAGTGTGAGGCCGCACCAGATACTGCTTGCAAAGTCACAAGTCCATGCCGAAGAGCGCAAGGAGTATATTCAATGGAAGCAGTATTGCCGTGCCCGTGAGCTCATGCATGAGCAACTCGTCCTGCATCACAAAAGTGAGACGCATGCGGCGGAGTGGGAACGGCTGGCTCAACTACAACGCAATGTGTCGCATGTTCCCCGTGCAGCGCACCGACTGCCCGTTAGCATTGGATTGATGGATGGTGCTGTGAAGACCACCAGCCCAATATGTCAACGCCCGCCACCTGCCACCGCAAATGGGCGCTCAAGCGCTAGTGCGCAAACTGCACTTGAAATTTCCGGTGAAGCCCCCATGACAAATATCTTGATGGGCGAGGGCAAAGGCGAGGGTGACGAGGTTGATAACAGCCATACGGCGTTGCATTCAGCATTGCCCGGCCTCCTCTCGCGGTGGAGTTCCGAGTCCCTCATTTCATTGGCCTCGGGCGAACAGGCTGGACGCATGCATCAATGGCCAGACAGTGCGATGTTAGGTAGTGATGAGCATGCGCGGAACTATAACACATGCCCGCAGCGCCGGCCCCCTCGCCCTGTTAACCCTCCGAGGGAAACTCGAGTCGGGAGATACCAAGCACTTCTTGAGCGGAAGGTGAGTAAGACCTCGGAGTCCGTGCTCATTCCAGCGTCGGTCGTCGAGCTCTCCGCACCCTTCTCAAGCTCTGTTGCGCGTATCGCCAAGTGCGGCGAGTTGCCGAAACTTGCTCGCAGCTCGATCCAAGATATTGAGGTCTCCTTGTCGGAGATTGTCTCTGTAAATGCAACTAGCATGGGCGAGGAGGCCGCATCCATACCAGACGACACTTTGCCGCCCATCTTGAGCGGTGAAAGGACCGTCACGTTGCAAGACGACGAGCAGCCCGCACGGTCACCACCGGCTCGCCTACCTGTGATTCGACCGACATCGCGCCCCGCAAGCCCAACGCCGATGGCGCTGCGCACCTTCAGATTGGACGCCTCTATGATGGATCCCCCCAACTTGCCTGCAGAGCCTTGGCCGCACCCCTCACCGCGCTTGTGGAAGGCGATGATCGCTTCGCAAATGGCGGCGGAGGAGGCGATGCTGCGCGCATGGGAACAGCATCATCGTGCTCAGATCCGGAATCCTGAAGCCAGGGCTGGAGCCACAATGCGATCCTTTAAGCCGGCATCTTCATTGACCCCCCGCCTGCGAGCCAACGGAACTCGAAGCACGCCGGCAATCCCGCGGCCCGAAGAAGTTGATTGCTCTCTTAAGTCGATCTTATCTGCACGCCATGTGGGTGACAAATCTCGCGGTGTGCGAGAGAGGTCTCAGTCTGTCCTAGGCGAGATTGGTGTAGCACAAAATGCTTCACCCTTGCAGATGGTGGCGTTGTCGCCCACGCGCTCGACTCTCAGTTCGCGCAGCAGCAAGTGGCACTTGGGGGGTATGATACCATCTTGGGCACAGGAAAGCATAATGCCGGAAGACGATCTTGCGCCAGCAACAGCCGCCATGTGATTCGCACGGCGTCGCAGCGTCTCTTTTGTGCTGTCTTCTTCGATCTTTATCTACGTCATGATTAGTTTAGTCTATTGCATTAGCATTTAGCATATACGGGATCCGTTATGTTCTATGTATTGTATAGTGTACCGTCTTGGCACACAATCGACGCACCATAAAATAAGACTTCTGCCGGACGCCGGCCCCTAGCCCGGTACTAACACGATCCCGAGCGTGTGATGGGGGTGCGAGAAGTGGCGCCCTCGGGGCACCGACGCGACGGCGAGCGCGACGCCGGCGGCGGCCACCGCAAGCCCGCTTCCCTGAGAGAGCGGGGGGGGGGGAGTCAGCTCGAGGACAGGCCCAGTGCGGGCGTGACTCCTTGCGTAGTAGTAGGCTGGTGTGCGCCACTCCGCCACTCCCACTCCCAGCGTGGTAGCTAACATCAAGAGCTCCGCGCTGGGTTCAAGCATGCCTGGTGTGCCTAGCTTGAATAGTGGGTGTAGAGGTGTAGATCGTTTAAGTCTATCCTTTTCTTCGGCTGTCTACCCATGCCCGCCTAGGCGATCCTAGCCGAGTCTGTCGTGTTCGCAAAGAGTAGAGCTTTGCTAAGCAGCGTCTTCACCCCACTCTTGTGGGCCACAAGTACCTACAACTCAGTGCCCTGCCTTGGGCCCTCTTTCAACACTTTACTCCCTCTCTCACTCACTCCCCCTTCACACTACAACCAACCCAAACAGCACGAACCCCCTCGCCCTCTGTTTCAAGCACCAAAAATTTCAACTCAAGACTCATGTTGATATACTTCGCTCGATTTCACCCCACTCTTGTGGGGCCACAAGTACCTACAACTCAGTGCCCTGCCTTGGGCCCTCTTTCAACTCTTCACCTTCACTCCCTCTCCCACTCCCTCTTCCTCTTCCAACTACAACCAACCCAAGAAGCACAAGCACAAACCCCCTCGCCCTCTGTTTCAAGCACCACAAATTTCCCAGGTTGTTCTGTCATATATGATATCATATATATATGATATCTCAGTATTAGTTGCTCTAGACCTGATACTGAGTGTCATATGACAAGACTAGAGCCTACAATTCAACTTGTTTTACTAGTACCAGGCGCGGGAAATACAGGCGCTCCCAGCTCCGAGCCCCCCCCCCCCCCCCCCAATGGCCGCCAACCTGATGTGCAGCGACGATGGCGGCGGCGACGACGGCGATGACGAGTGTCACACCGCCGTGGAGTGGGGGCGGCGCCATGTGGAGACGCTTCAGGGGTGCTGCTGTGTAAGCAGATTTTTATCATAATGGCGGGTTTATAAGTGTAGATGTTTGGAGTGAGTATCATATGATATTAGATGTATGATATCATACTCAGTTCCATGGCAAGTGTCATATGACGGTATGACGGAACAACTTGGCAAATTTCGACTCAAGACAAGTGGGAGGACATGTCTTGAGGCGGCGTCGCTGCCCATGCCTAGCGCAAAGGTATAGCGCTCCCACTCGGACATCTCCTTCCCCACACACAGTTCCTCTGTGAGTCTGTGAGGAGTTGCTCCTCACCCTCCCATTAAGGATGTGAACAGGGGTTCGGTGGCCCGAGAAGTGGCTGCTCGCGCGGTGGTTAATACACCGGCGAGCCTCTATCCACGCCACTGCCTCTACGTGCGCGATCTTATCGTGTGTCGCTACTCGGCGAGCGGCCCTACGCGCTACGTCGTAGACACCGCCCTCACCGTCGACAAGACGTTGGCAGACACTGGAGCGGGCCCGTCTGTAGTGACGACTGCTCTACTCACCACGCTACCCCGCGACGCCTGCGTCGCACGGGAACGCGCGACGACGCGGCCGGCCGTCGTAGGACCCGACGGCAACCCACTCCGCGTCCGTGGCTATGCCACCCTTGTCTTCTCCCTAGCTGCCGTGGAATTTCGCCATCGCTTCCTGGTCGTCGAAGGATCCCCGATGCTCCTCTTGGGGAACGACTTCCTGGAAGCTCATCGGGCCTGCATCGACTACTCGCTCAACGCCGGCGACGACAGTCGCCTCTCCCTCATCGTAGGGGGCAGTCGCGTCGATGCTCGTGTGTCCACTCGACCCCGGCGCGTGATGTTATCGTCCACGTCCGTGTTTCAAAAAGGTAACCGCCGACAGATACCTCGACGAAGAGCACAGGAAAGGCCGCGTTGTGACTGGGTGGATCTGACCACACTGCCCAACACCCAGGTAAAACTCTCGTAAAAGAGAGAAGCGGGTGGGTCACTACGTTGAGTCCTGCGGTCTGCCGCGCCGGCCGCCGATTCTACACCTTCTCGTCCGGACGGGTGTGGTCAAAATCCTGTCTCCTTCCTCGTTGATATTCTTGTCGATATTCTCGTTGCTTCTCGTCGTTTCTCGCTCCTTCTCGCTTTCTTCCATTTGCCTCCGCCCACTCACCTTGCTCTGTTTTTATCTTTCCCTTTCGTTGTTTCCCTCGCGTGGACGCTCGAATTCTAGCAAGGGGGTGTCGCATCCGCGATCGACCTTTTTGTTTTCGAAGTTGTCTGCGTTTCTATGTCCCCTCCTTGCAGGCTAGTCACTAGTCACCGTCGCAGGATCCTACATTCGCCCATTCGCCATTCGCCCTTGTTGCCCTCGCCTCCTTTGTCGCCTCCCTTGTCGCCTGCTTGCCCCTCACCGGGCTTACCTCCTTGCGTGCTCCTCGCGTTTTTAGGCCAAGTCGCGCGTTCAGGTATCGCCGGTGCAAGGAACCGCCCCCTTGTGTGACCCTGATTCCCCCTCAGGTGTTGGCCGTTGGATGATATCGTGGCGCTGTTTTACTTCGGTCTTCATCAACTCACTTAAGGGTTTTCGAAAGATTCCCTCCTTATTCCTGTGCGTAACTGTCGCCCCCGTCGGATCGTCCGTCGCCCCGTCGCTCTCTTGTCGGCATTCTCTTCCTTGTTCGATCTGTCAGCAGGTTCCTGTGCGTTCCGTGATAAGGATACGTTAGTGTGGAGAGTGTTGACGTGAGTGTAGTGTCATCTCGTCGGTCCATCGGCCTCTAGCCGTCTGTCGTCTGTCGTCCTTCGTTCGTCGCTCTCGTTCTCGTTCTCGTTCCCGTTCTCGTCCCTCGTTCTCAACACTACCTCAACACCAAACCTCACCAATCCCTCGGCCCTAGCCTATCCATCCCGATCCGCCCAGCCGCCCAGCCATGTCCGCTCCGTCGTCGCGCTCGCCCTCGCCCAAGCCCGTCCTCCCGCCTTCCTCTGCTGAGGAGGTGGTCCAGCCCGTCATTCCATCACTCCCGGCCTCCTTCGCCGCGCCTTCCGCCGATCGTCTCCCTTCCGAATCATCGCATATCGAGCCCGTGGTCATGCTCGATCCGTCAGCGCGCTAGTACCGTTCCTTTGCCGCGCCGCATAAAAATTTGTTAAAAGTTAAATTTTATACATTACTTTAGGGGCCCATTGCCCCGGACGCACACTTGGGCAGATGTCAAATGAAGAACTGCAACGTTTGTTAAACCCCCAAAGAGCGAGCCCCCATAGGAAGCAGCAAACAGCTCCAAACACCGAATGATAAGCGACAAGAGACACGGGAGCACACGAAACAGCTTGACGCGGTTCGTGATCCAAAACAAATGATGCCACGGAAAGCTGCGTGTGGAGATCTGCATTGGCAGAGACGGCTGCGCGCAAAGTTACATACGCTGTCAGTCAATGCGACATTAAGCGCAAACAAAGGACGTGCTAGCGGCAGAGGCATCCAAAGGAACGCACATTCCCCTCGTGACCAGGTACCTCGCGGCCGTCGAGCGACGCGTTTGCGAGAGGCTCCCCGCCATCCGAACGCAAATACTACCCGCCATGCCCAATGTTGTCCGGGATGAAGAGTCTACTTTCTCGCAGGCACCGGTCATGCAGTTGGGCGTACCCTTGTCCATCAACTTCATTGCTTAACAGCGCAGCAGTCATGACGGATCACCTCCGGCTGCGCAAGGTGTCGCTAGTCCTCGTCCATTGCCTCGCGCGCTGCCTTGGCTGCAGCTTCCGCCTCCGCAGCGAGATCGGCAGGCACAAGTTGGTGGAGTCGATTGCTTGCATCACACACCCACCTGCAAAAGAGCACGAGTATCAGAACAGCGCATGAGCATGGCACTGTCACCCAGAGGGTCTGGGAACCGGGCCCTGGAAGTCAGCGCTTGCCCTAGAACAAGCGCCCATCACGCATTAGGGGCGTCCATTGCAGAGGGCCAACCTGGCCATGCTATGACACTGGCAAGGATCACAAGGACATGCACTGCTGTAGCAGCCCGGCCATGCACTAGCCGTGTCATGCAACCCCAATGCACAGCGTGCGCCCTGACTCACGAGAGCTCAAGTTCCAGCGGTTTATCCTTGTTCGGATCGTGCTGCATGTAGAGGATCTTCGCAACCTCCATCACGGCCTCCTTTGCCGTCAGGTTCGCGAGGTCGAGCTTCTCAAGAGCAGATTTTGCCGCATTCTTGGATTTGCCTGACACGCATCGGACAACTAGTTAGGGAGACAAAACGCGTGAACTACCAATGCAACTGGCAACCAGGAGTACAGCCGCTGCCGTGCCACGTCAATATCACGCCTCCTCAAGGCCCTCGAGCCAGTGCTGCCCGTCAACGCCCAGTAACATATGCTCCCCGAGCAGAGCGACTGTTGTGCCATCTCAATGCAATGCTACCTAGGAGTCTCAAGGCATTGATTACCCTAGAAACCCAGTGTGATAGCGCAACCCCAAGTCCGTTGCCCAAAGGGCGGGCATCGAGCTCACCAATTGCAGCGGCGAAGAAGCGATGCGAGAGTCCTGATGGCTCGACCGTATACAGCTGCGGACCATCTGACGTATAGCTGGCCATCAGCGCCGAGGCTCCAAACGGCCGGACGTACCTGCAACATTGGTAGTGCACGGAGGGTGGGCAGGTTGGCTTGACCCGGGTTGCCCGCAGTGCCAGAACGGGTCCCCGCATATGCGCACAAAGCTACGCCTCCTCCCCCCTAGCCCTTGGGCCGTGCCCACCATGCAGCATTACTCACCAATAGAGCGTATACGCATGCATCATCCCCGCAACACGATCGCATAAGACATTGCCCGGAATCTGCGTGCCATAGAAGTCCGCATAGTTGGCCGACTCCTTGCGTGCGTGGTTGACGATCTACAGGGAAAGTGAACGGTGAGTTCAGCGTCAGCACGAGCTTACTCCTCCGACCCGGACAGGGCCGGAGGAGGGAAGAAGGGCAGCAGCGGAATCCCCCTTCTACTTCACTCCTCCCACCTGCCTCGCGTCAGCCATCATGCCTGAGACGGCCATTCCGGTGGCCTTGTCGACGGTATAAATGCGTCGATTGGAACCAGGTACGAGCATCTTCGAGAGCTTCTGCTTCTCCACCCCCAAGACGACGCCGTCCTTGCAGCGGATGCCGATGGCAGTGCCAGAGTTCTCAACGGCCTTCGCGGCGTACTCAATCTGGAACACACGCCCATCGGGCGAGAAGGTGGTTGTCGACTGGTCGTAGCCAGTACCGATCGACGACATACTCGTTCCCTTCTGCCCGCGAGCACCCGCTGAGCTCCAGAGAGAGAGAGAGGGAGGGGGAGGGAGGGGGAGAGAGAGGGAGAGACGGGGAGAGAGCGCCCGCCTCGGCGGCCCAGACGCGCGCGCGAGGGGGCCGAGGCGGCCGCTCTTTTTGACCGGCGCTAAGGGATAAAGGCACAAAGGCACTATTTCCTGTTTCTATTTCTGATTTGGTGGCGGTTTTTAGTTTTCGCCGCCCCACGGTAACCCCCAGCTACGCAGGCTGAGTTTTCATCTTCTTCGTCTTTTTCTCACACCCCTCATCCTCGATCCTATTGTCAATGTCGTTCTGCTGGCAGGCGACCATGTCGCTTGGCTGATCCTGGGTGGCGAGGTCCGTGATGCGTGCGAGGACGGCCTTCTGGTTCTCCATACAGAGTTTGCCAGCTGCTCGGCGCAGGAATAAGGAAGGATTCTTTCGAAAACCCCATAAGTGAATTGATGAAGATGAAGACCGAGGTAAAAGGTTTTAGTAAAACGGCGCCACAATAGCTAATTAATCCAACGGCCAACACCTGAGGCCTGAGGGGAGGAGATCTGGGTCGCACAAAGGGGTGGATCCTTGGACCGGCGATACCCGAACGCACGACATAACCTAAAGACGCTAGGGGCACGCAAGAGGTAAACGAGGCGAGGGGCAAAGCAGAGCAACAAGGTAGGTAGGCGCGTGCGTGCGCGCGTGTGTGCGCGCGTGTGCGCGTGTGCGCGTGCACGTGTGCTGTGTGCGTGCGTATGAGCCGTGTGCGTGCGTGTGTGCCGTGTGCGTGCGTGTGTGCTGTGTGCTGTGTGTGTGTGTGTGTGTGTGTGTGTGTGTGTGTGTGTGTGTGTGTGTGTGTGTGTGTGTGTGTGTGTGTGTGTGTGTGTGTGTGTGTGTGTGTGTGTGTGTGTGTGTGTGTGTGTGTGTGTGTGTGTGTGTGTGTGTGTGTGTGTGTGTGTGTGTGCGTGTGTGTGTGTGTGTGTGTGTGTGTGTGTGTGTGTGTGTGTGTGTGTGTGTGTGTGTGTGTGTGTGTGTGTGTGTGTGTGTGTGTGTGTGCATGGCCGCGTCAACACGTTGCCGTCCGGCGGCCTCAAGCTTAGGCCTAACTCGCCACGCCCCCCCGCCAAAAAAACACCTTAGACGAGAGCCCTCAAGGATGGCGCACACGAGGCTCCACCCAGGCGGCGAGCAAAGGCGAAGGCAAAGGTCTGCTTCTAGGGTGGCGTACCAAATGAGAAGGCAACCGACCTGGGCAATCACTATGGCCATAATTTACAACCATAATCCGTTCACTAATGCTCAATGCCGACTATGGCGCGTATATGCAATCAGCGTGAAACATAAAAGAGGTGCTAGATAAGTCAAGTTGTTGTACGGACGTCGGCGCCAAGGCATGCACCCTGGCGCAAGGATGGCAACCTGCGCCACCACACTCACCATTGTCCACGGACCTACGGACCCTTGGGCGTGGATGCTCCTTTGCCCGTGGAGGCCGATAACCCTGAGGCCTTCATCCTGCGTCGTGGCGAGCTCGTGGGAGTACCCCCGGGTGGTGTTGCCGCAAAGCCACCGCCCACCACACGCATCGTCTTCGACGAACCAAGAGCGCGGTGGCTCCGCTCTAGTGTCGCGAGCCTCTCTCTATCGCGCCTCGCCAGGAACTCAAGGTGCTCACGACGGGCGGACTCCTCAAGGCGCCGCTTGGCGAGCTTGTGCACGAGCGCTCTCCTCCGAGCGTGCGCCTGTAGTCGTGTTGCCATCTTCTCACGAATGGCAATTGCAGCCTCCTCATCGGCGCGCGCGAGTTCGCGGCGCACCATAAACCGTATTGCATGCTTGTAGAAGACGTTGGCTGCCGCGCGCTCTCGCGCGGCCCGCAGCGCCGCAAGGCGTTTTTGTCGCGCACGCGCCACTCTCTGCATCACTGTTGCCGCCTCCTTCGGCGCCATTGCCGTCAGTGCTTCGGCAAGGACGACCGCAAAGTGCCGGCCGGCGGCTACTCTCAGAGCAGCGCGTCTTGATCCCATGGAAGCCGAGTCGGCCGTTTCGAGCGTCGTGCTTCGCGGACGCATGTCCAAACCAGTTATTGAACTTTCGTCAGCGTTTAACTCTGTCATCTTGTGTACGCGCTGCTGCAGCGCGTCCCAGGTCCCCTCGTACCCCCAGCGGAGCAAGCTCCCATCGGCCGTCACCGCAACCATATGCCCCGCCCCGCACGCCACGTGCTTAAGCTTTGCATCACACTCGACCTGCGTGGGCTGCCTCAGAGACCGCCGTGAGCCATGCCCCAGCTGGCCGCAGCCACCAAAGCCCCACGTCAGCAGGCACCCATCGGACAACAACACACACGAAAACTCCTCGCCGCAAGCGATTTGCGCAACCACTGCTCCCAACGGCAAGCCCACCATCTGCGGCACGGGCTGCACGGAGGAGGAGATGGAGCCTGCCCCTAGCTGCCCCGCTGCGTTACATCCAAATGCGAGGAGACGGCCGGCCGCGGTCAGTACGAGAGTGTGCACCCCCCCGCAGGAGACGCTCACCAGCTTCTCGTCAGCGAAGAAGCGTGGGCGTGCCGGATCGACGTGCGGGGCGACGCTTGCCCGGCTGCACTGCCCAAAGCCATTAGCACCCCACGTGATGATGCTGCCGCTGGCTGTAAGGACGATTGTGTGGGCCGATCCACAGGCCAACGCGTCGTACCGCGAGTCGACGTCATTGGGGCCAAAGAGCGCGAGCGAATCTGTCTGTAGCATGGCCGGAAGGACTTCCACAGGTCGGGGCAGGGGCGAGACTCCCTCCGGATTCTCATAGACACGGTAGCCCAGCTGACACGACTTCCCCGCACCCCACGTGTAGCATTGGATGCGGCCGAGCGTGGCGTGCACGTGTGCCAGAGCGGGATCAAATGCTGCGCCCGCCGCCGTGCTCGTGCTCCCACCCTCCGCGCTCACGCCGTCAAAGTCGACGAGAGCCGCAGAATGCGCCGCGCCTGCCGCCACAGCGCCCACACGCACTCCGTGGGCCACCAAGACGGGGATCGGCGCCGGCTTGAATCTGGAGGTGGTTGTGCCATCACCCAATTGCCCCATCGCGTTCCAGCCCCACGAGAATGCCACGCCCTCGCCCGTGACGGCCAGGCAGTGTGCTCCGCCGCACGCGAGGCGAGAGAAGGAGATCCGCGAGGCAAGCCGTACGCTGCGCGGCACGAGGAGAGCGCGCCCGCCGATCGCCTCAGCGACTGAGCGTACCCTACCGATTGCTGCGTGAGTCCTCTCCTCCTCGCCGCCCCATGTCCAGCAACTCATCGTTAAAAACCAGCAGCAGCAGACACCCTTTCCCCCCCCGCCGCCGCCGCCGTCCCGCAGAGCGGCGGTTACATCTAAACGTTGCCTTGATTCACAGTTAGGAAAGGATAGTCTTTGTGTTCGAACACTGTGTTCGGGTGGGTTGAGATGCCTTGCAGAGATATTCTTATCACTACACGGCCTACCCACAGCACACAAGGGGAAGGGAGGGAGGGAGAACGAAGTCCGAGCAAAAGAAGGACTCCTTACAAGTAGGTGGTAAAAATAATAGTCGAACGCGAACTCAGCTCAAACTTTTTGACCGTTTCCGTTTGCCGTTTGAACATAGTCAACTACCTACTACCTACGCTACTACTCCCTTGACCCCCAAAGTGAGCACTGTCAAAAAACCCTGAAAATCATTTTCCTCGCGCCGCATAAACGCGTAAACGCGGCGCTCAATCAAGCAAAACAACGAAATGCACCCCGCGGCTGCGCCGCGAACACACCCAACTCAAGACGCGCGACAATGAACACCCGTCAACTACATACTTGCATACTTGCCCCCCCCTAAAAAAGTGGCGAACGCGCGTATTTTTACCACCTACTTGTACTCCTTGGTGTGAACGTCGCTGACTTTCAAACCGAACATTCACGCCTAGGAAACCAACTCCTACGCCTCTATAACGCGAGCGATGCGCATATTGGATACTGGAGCAATATGGGAAAGCAACGGGAGCCCGGGTGAACGGTGAACGGCACGTCTAAGAGCGTCTTAATAAGATTGGGAACACTTAAAAATAAAGATAATCCGGAGCACCTACCTAGCGGCGCTTAGAACCTTAGGCGAAGGCGAGTACGCGATCATTTTGGGAGTCCCGATCTGGGAGAGCCAGGAGTCCGACGTTTTCTGGGGAGAAACTCGAAACTCTACACTCTACGATAAGCTAAAGAAAAAGATCGCTTCTTGGCAAGGGCAAGGGATCCAAAAAAAACCTCTCCATACACGGGAGGGTGCTCCTCGCCAACTTCATAATATATGGCACCCCCACATACTGACTGTCCACGACGATCGCGCTTAGCTGGTTCATGGACATGGAAGCTATCGATGCATACGTCCACGCCCTTCTATTAATTAGGCCGGTCACTCACGCTCTTTAACCACTATTTTCCACCCCTCCTGGATGTCCAAGGATTCCCCAGGGCCCCCCTTACCTGCCCCCCCCCCCCCCGCGCGCCCCCCCTATACCCTCTACCCTCTACCCCACGAAAATCCATAGCGTCGGTGAGTGACTCCCCCGGTCCCACGATTAAACAATTTGGGCCTCCGGATAAACAAGAGTTTTTTTAAAACCCAGCCTCCCCCACCTCTAGGAGAGAGCTCTGCTACGCATCTTGTACTTGTACCTCGTAGTGGTAGTGGTGATCGAGGAGCCAACCAAGGAGGCTATACGCAACGTTCGACGGCCCAATGGTAGGACTTATGTAATGCTTAGCCCTCGTAGGCGCCCTTAACTCGATGTCGTGCTCGTCCAAGTCCAAGAACCAAGAAGTACCAAAAGCGCCGGAGCTCCGCCACATGGTCTGGCGACCGAGAGACCATGTTGGCGAGAATGTAGACGACCTCCATGTTGTCCTGATGGCAACAGCTTCCCAGGAGCAGCTAGTTCGTAGTAAAAAACCTTTTAATATTCTTACCGCACTCGCGGCGAATGGAACCACTACCTACTGCACGTAGTACGTAGCATACTTTCTACACCCCCACTCCCCCGGCCCTTCTCCCCCCACCATAAGGCGACTCCCCCCGTACACTACTAGGGGGATAGGGGTGAAGGTAGGCCCTGGCCAAAATGTCCACTTTTTTTCGCCCAACTGTCCATTGGAAATGTCTCAAAAATGTCGCATTTTGCGACCCAAATGTCCCCAAAATGTCCACTTTCGTAGAGTTGTGCACATGCGCTCCAACAAATTTTGCATGTTAATTACCACGTCCGTTAGAATTAGAGAGTTAGCTAACAGGGTAACAGGGGCGCGGGCGGGGGCGCGATCGGAAAATCGCGCCCTCCATCAGCCGATAGCTAATAGCTCTTGTCTATTGTATGTACTTGGGGGCTGTTTGGCTTTTGTGGCTAGTAGTCACATTCATATGTACGATGTATTACATGCTTTAACATTAGGGGTTGGCGGATATATCCGGATATATCTCTTGGATATTTGGTATTTGGGCGGCTTTGGCTGGCGAAGATATCCGCGGATATTTCGTGGATATTTGGGTCAGAGTTTGCCGCTCCCAGTGGCTCGCCCAAAAAACAAAACCCATTGCGCGACGCCCCCCCCCCCCCCCCCGCCCCCTTCCGCAATGCGCAGAGGTGATGCCGTGATGCCCCCCCGCATTTGCCCTCTGCCTCAAGCCCAAGCCCGCCATGGATGGCCCATGCTTGAGCAGAGGCGCGACGCGCCATGCACCACGCACTTCTCGTCCTTCGCGCGCGGAGGTTCGAAGAGGACGCGCGCGATGATAGCTGCTGACGGTGAGCAGCGACTTGACCCTCCCCCTCCGCGCGACGATGACTCGAGCGACAAGGACCCGGGAGGGCTAACTAAGGGACAAGGAGAAGGAGGACGAGGAGGACGAGGAGCTCGCGGGCCCACTCAGGGAGAGCAGTCACGTCAATTGCACGGCGGATCTCAAGCTCATCGTCGATCTGGAGCGTCGAACCGTTAGCATATGAGATGGTCCAAGAATTGCCATGCGCGGCAGTGATCCTACCCTAGAACCACGTATGGTAGGGAAATTCGTAATACTCTTTCGTCGCCAAACCGACGCACGGCACCTGCCTCTCCCTCAGAATCGCGGCCACATTGCACATTGGGAAGATCAGAACTATTTTGGCCAAGCAGCCGCCCACGGGCACGGAGCTCCTCGATTGCGTCGTTGGCGCCGGCGCATAGGCGCGCCGCGGCTCCGGCTGTGAGGTGCGACCGAGAGAGACCAGAATATTACGTAAACGATCCTTTTCATCTCAAAAAAGGGCGACTGGCCTATCAGGATTCCCGTTTTCCCACCCAATATGCTGGCAAGAGCGTTCTACTAGTAAAACGTTTCCCGCGCGCATTTTCGCGCTCCCCATCCCCCAGGGCTCACCCAAATGTCCCGGGACATTGCGGGACATGTCCTTTTAGCCAAACAGCCCCAAATGTCCTGTTGACTGTCCGGACATTTTGGCCAGGGCCTAGGTGAAGGGCTTAGATATGGTCCGGTGGCCCGCGCCTCCCCCCGGTGATCTTTCCCCCCTTCCTCCTGCGTCTCCGAGTGGGCGGCCGACTCTGTCCCGACTTATCCTGCAAACAGGAGCGGGACTTACCGATTTTCCGGTGAGCGGAGCTCTCGCTCCGCCCACCCCCTTCTCCGCGCTCTCTCTCCCCTCTCCTGCGGCACGCGCGATGGCGCGCCTGCGGCAGGCCTGCAGCTGCCCTCTGGCGGCCCCTGGAGGCTCCTGGAGGCCAGCTCAGGGGGGAGAGGAGGCTGGGGTTGGGCCCTGGCCTCCCCTGCCTCTCCCTCGCTGGCGCTCCTGAGCCTCTGGGGCCCCCACGCTGCACCTGTCTGCCTGTCGACCAGGGGGGGACGGGGGGTTGGAGCAATGGGCTGGTCACGAGGGGCCAGGATGGGCGAATGGGGCGAGCCTGTGGGGAAGGGAGTGGGTCAGTAGGGCAGTGGCCTCCTGGCAAGCCATCAGGCGTGCCAGGAGGATGAGTGGTTCCTCCCCCATGGCAGGGAGGAGTGGAGAGAGGGGGGGGCTCGTGCCCCCCCATGGGTCAACCAAGTATAAACTTAGTTGTAGCTAGTTCGTAGTATCAGGGGTTGGCTTCTCCATCTCCAAGGTGCCCCCCCCAGTATCTCTATGAGGTATGAGCGCGCGCTTCCTCCTTTCTGCTTTCAACAAGAGCGCCAACAAGCAACAAGCTTTCGTCCTTCGTGAGCGCCCCCAGCATAGCGCATAGTGCCGCAATTGAGATGTTCCACCGGACACAAGTGGTGCACTGATCCACTTCTTTGATATGACGCCCCCCCCCCCTCCTCCCCAACGTAGGAGAACCGTGCGCTCTCTCCCCCCCTTCCCCCATCTCTCCGATCGGGAGAGCCGTCCGCTCTCTCTCGCCCCCCGCCCCCTTTTCCGGGAACGGGTAGAGAGAAACAATGAGAATCGGCCATCGCCCCTATGTTCCAACGCCCGTTAGACCTGGCAAGCTGATTGAAACGCTGAACTACCGCTAAACATGATTGATTGCGAACAAACAGAACCATTGCATGAATAGCACAAAAATGCAAGGCTACCGAGAGGCTGCCTTGGTGTCGAGCTACCACAAATCATAGGAGCGGCTCTTGTGCAAGATGCGATCGTGATGAGGTCGTAGGCAGCGCACGCGCCCTTGAGAATGTGTTCCCGGTAAACACTCCAGGCAGCTCCTCTTCGTCTTGATCCTCCCAGAATTCGCGCAACACCGCCACCGGCTTCCCGCCCTTAGACTTTGCGTGAAAGCGATCGCGGTATTGCAGCACATAATTGAGAGCGCACGGCTCCAACTGTGCAAGTTTTGGGAAAGGAGAGCGTCCGTTGTCATCATTGGCCTCCAAATTTATACCGCGTGCTTGCAGGACGTTACGAAAGGTGACGTCTCTTCCCCACATAACCTTGAAGACTTCCTTGTGCTCAAAGATGTAGCCGCATGAGCTCGAATACACGGGCTTCGATGGGTCCGATCCATTATACGTGGACAGCTCCGCGATAGTCATCACAGGCAGGACTGAAGGTGAAGGCAGGTTGAGGCGTGCTGCGAGCGTCTCCGGCGACGGCGAATACGTGCTGAGAGCGAGCAACTTGTCGATCCATTCCGTTGCAAGCTCCATCTCCTTGGCACCTTTGACCAGAATGTCGCGGTAGCGCACTGAGCAGCACCCTTCCGGGTGCTCTTCGGGAAGAGCCGCCTTCGGAGTGTAGACCTACAGTGCAAACAGTTCATGGTGCTAATAGCGTGTCCGCGAGCTCTTTAATGCCCACTTTGAACACTGTACTGAACAAGAGATCGTGCACGCACCTCTGCGTGGAGGACCTGTCCTTCCGCCTCTGAAGGCTTGCCGCCGTACTCGTACCTCTGGACGGGGATTATGGTGACGTCATACGCGCCTTCCATTGCGTCGAGCATGCGCGCATCCTCCTCGCTGAACAGTGTGCAGACGCCATGCACAACGCCATGTGGGTCGGCACGCAGAGTGGCAAACGCCGGCTCCACCAACTCCAATCCGAAGCCAGCAGGGAAGCTGAGCCGCCAGCCCGTGAGGATTGTCCGCTCGCAGGCGAGTGGTTGCAGCCCTTTCTTCGTCCGCAGGAAGTCTGGCGACATATTCGAGCCGTAGCCGAACTTCCACACTTTGTGCGCTGACGTCGCGGACGACATGTGGACAAGCCGACGGAGAGTCCGCGGGAGCACCGGACAGAACAGTGCGGGAAAACGGAAAGCCGAGTACTTTTAAAGTTACTTCAGGAGTACTCAAGTCTACAGATCAAAAATCGTACTATTACAAATAAAAATAAAAATCGCACTATGCGCGCGTTGTGAGGCAGCGTGCTTGTGCTACTAAAAATCTTCTCAATGTTCTCGCCTCGCGCGTGGTCCTGGGTGTGGGGGACTGAATGGAGCTGTGGCTGTGGTGCGGCTGGGTGTGAATGGGAGATGAGATGTGAGATGCTGTAACATGAGATGTATGATGTATGGCCCACTCGGAGCATGGAGATGGAGGGCCAAAAATTTCGATTTCGTCGCTCCACCCAAATTTTGCAAAACATTTCCCGAAACTCTGGCCTGGGCCAAACAACACGCGCGTCAAGGTATTCGGGCGGCCGCAGCGGCCGTGGGTGCCCTCTCCTGCCGCGGGGTGTCGGCGTGTCGGCAGTCGGCAGGGTCGGCCTCGTCTGCCTCGTCGTTGTACGCGCGCGCGCCAGGCACGGTCGAGGTCGGGGTTGAACATGGGGGTGAGGGAGGAGAGGGGGGGGGGTCGCGCCCGGTTACAAGTTACAAGGGAGCGTAGCGCGGGACCGCGCGCGGGGGGAGCCGAGCGCGGGGCATATGGCATATATATGTTACATGTTACCCGCAACAAGATCTGAACAATGTAATTAAAAGCCCTCTAGAGCTAATATTGGAAAAAGAGCGGAAGCGCCCGCGCGCTCATCCCTCGGCGGCTCCGTTTCTCGGCATCACGGTGTAAGCCACTTGCTCAGCACCAGACAGCAGCGCTTAGCGGGGAGCGTGCGCTGCGTGTTGGCGTGCTTCGCTCGCCTGTGACCCCGCTAATATGAGCTGGTGGAACAAGAGCACGGCCTCGGCCCTCCAATTCTTCGGCTTGGCAGGGCTCGTCATTCTCGCATCTCGAGATGTCGACCGTACAATGCGTGCAAACGACCAGCCTGTCACGCCAGAGCAGACGCGTGAGCTAGCGAACGACGTGCAGACGGCCAAATGGTTCAAATGATAAGTCGATGCTCCGACCGCACCATCCTTGCGTGGACTGCGTATTCGTGTACTCTGTGTTCGTCTCATCCGTAATGATGGTGTAGCTGAAAAGCCCTTGGAGTGGGCTGTCCTGCACAAAGTACCACTCTACGGAAGTGTGGAGACGACAGGACGAGAGAGGTCGATGCCGATTTGAGAGCAGCACCCCTAATCGTCTCTCTGTAGAGAGGGTGAATAAGCCTGTGCTCGAATATCTTTGGTCGTCGGCAACGTGTTTCACCTAAACCCCGCACACAACTCC
>CM030931.1:372720-397720 GCA_018136815.1 Isochrysis galbana
ATGGGGTGCACCAAAAGGCAGCGCGCGCAACCACGGATATGCCGACGCCGACCGGGTACGCGATCGAAAGGAGGAGCACTGAAGACTTGAACTGTTGCACACGCTTCACGAGGAGCCGACGCGGGGCGCCGCCGTTCAGGCTCATATGCCAGCCAAAGCCGCCAGAGGGACCTGCTACCTCAGCATTCCGAGTCAATGGAAGGGCCCCCGCGTAGCCCCAGTGGCGAATCCACCCCTCGGCGGTGCAAGGCTTCTGGTTGTTGTTCGAGCAGATGCTGCCGCCCAAAGCCGACTCTTGATTCGGCTTCCACTCCAAAAACATGGACCCAACAGTGCGGCTCCCCGCCGGCCTGTGGTTCGGCGAGGCGTCGCAAAACCAGAGCGGGCCTTCAGAGGACAAGTCGCACTCGCCCGAACCAGGAGGAGATGCCGGAGAAGAGGACGGGGCGGCGCCGAGGTCGAGCCGCCACCAGCCGTTCGAATCGGGCGTGGACGAGCCAATGATCGTTGGCACACCTCGCTCGGTGGTACTTCCATCTGCGTCGTACCAATTTTGCAAGCGCTCCGCTAGCGCTGAGTTCATCCCATTGCGATACCTACCGCCGTAGTCAAGGATGTAGTTATCGAAGCGAAAGTGGCGGCCGCAGTCCTCGTACTTGATGCTAGACGTCGCCTGCATGAATTCGGGCACATTCTGATCGGAAAACGTCAGCATCTCCCAAACGGACGACCGTGCTTGGCAGCCGACGTTGCCGTCGCCGCACCCAGACGCTGGGGATCGAGAGGGCACTGCCGCACCGCATCGACGAAACGTGATATCCGTGAGAATGTGCTGCTGGCTCGTGTCATACCACTCGAAGCCCACGCCATCGAGATTCTTCAGCATGGAAGCTGCGGTGTTGACGTTGGTTTCGCACCCGTTGCATGGCAGCAGGAGCGGCTCGCCAGAACGACATGCGACAATTGCGTTGGTGATGTGGAAAACCCCCAGCACCGATGCAGACAGTGCCACGTCGTACACCTCGAGCCCGACGATCTCCCCCCGGCTGCCCCAGTTCAGTATGCCTCTCGAAGCCGACAGGAAGAGCTTCGAATTGGTGATGCGTAGGAAGCCCTGCTTGTCGTCGTCGCATCGGCATGGTGAACCACTACACCAACCGCTGTGGACTGTGCAGGTGTCGCGCGGCTGGGCGCGGCCGGGGTTGTAGATAAGGGGTGAGGAAGGGTCCGACGGGTCCTCGTGCTTGAGCGAGCCACCAATGTAGATCATGCCGGCGCTTTGCCACCACCATGCGGAGGAATGTGCCGAGTTGCCATCGAAGGCGAGTGCGGGTCTCATTGCAGGAGAGATCTTGACAGTGCTGTGAAGCTTGATGGGCCGCTCAAGGTTTGGGAAGGCGAAGCCGGCCCAACCCCCCGATGCCGCGTTGTTCACGATGCTGTTATATGCGTTGGTGATGTAGAAGCCACTCGCGGCAACGTCGGCCGGGAGCAACAGGGAGGCCTTGTCCTCGCTCACTGAGTTGATTTGCTGACCATCATTCGAACGTGCAGGCGAGCCAATGAAGTGGACGTGCGCCGCCAGATTGTTCGAGAAGGTATTGCGCTCTTCGACGCCGTCCTCGAGATAAAAACAATGCCCAATTGCGTCGTATGCTACGTTATCGTCCACCGTGGCAAGGTTGGTGCCGTGGATGGACACGCAGCGGTAGTACGACTCGTGGATTGAGCTGCCACGAATGTATGAACTCTGTCCCGCATCGCCAAGCCGGTGGAGGTGAAACGGGTATCGCCCGAGGACATTGGTTTGACCGACACGCCGCAGCTCGATCGAGCTCACCCGCATGGCGGCGCTGGTGCCAACGGCAACCATGTGTGCGCCATAGCCGGTCAAGAAGGAGTTTGCGCAAGGCATGGTGTTGCCACCAAGACGCGGCATGGGATCGCTGCATGTCGTTTGCATGTCCGTCGGCTTGGAGTCCGCCTCGGCCCCTTGGACAACAATTGCGCGCGTCAGGTACGCCACCTCGCCCTGATAGTCCGCGGTTGCCGCGTGCCGGGCGGAGAGCGCCGAAGCCAAGCCAAGCGTGCGACCGCCGTTGGAGAGTGAGGCTAAGGTGCGCACCTCGTTACGGTGCCAGTCCCTGGAATCCTTCAGTGCAGTGGTCACTACAAGGACTTCACCGCCCACCGGCCAATCGACGGCGTCTTGCAATGTGACCGACGATTCACCCGCTGACGCAGGAACCGCCAGGCGCGTCCAGGAGCGCGCGAGCGGGGCCCCGTGCAGATCGAGGGTTCCAGTCACAAAAATCCCCTTGTAGGAGAAAGAGCGTGCCGCGTTGCTGTCTGGGGTTGGGCCGCGTGAGCCATGAAGCGTGATTTCGAGGCGAGGCCAATTGATGGGGCAGTCGGCAGAGCCGGCGATGAGGCTACCCTCGACGGTAATCCCCGTTGAATTGAAGAGGATTGGCGCGTCGCCGACAGCGCCCGAGCGGCCGAGCACAAGCTTCGACGTCGAAGGCACCGTGACCTCTCCGAGCACAACCCCAGGGGAAGAGCGGACGAGGATAGACTTGCCGGCGGGGAGAGTGACGGCCGCTCCGGCGACGGGGAGTGCACCGTCGGGCCAGGTTGCCGGCTCATCCCACAACAGCAGCCCCGTCGCCTCATGCGGGCAGATGGCTTCGACCGCCACCAGAAGCGAGAGTCCGAGAGTGATGCGCATCGGTGCGCCTGCAGGGAGGGAGGCGGGTGATGGCCGAGGACGGCGCACGCCGCGCAGGCGAAGGGGGTAGGTGGGTGGGTGGGGGTGCAAGCGAGGGGAGAGCAGGGGAGGGAATTGAGGGGAGAGGAGGGGAAGGGGAACAAGAGGAGAGCGTCCCGTTGGGGACGAGGGTTGACGGAGAGGGGAGAGAGGGAGGGGAGGGAGCAAGAGAGACTGTTGTGCCGCTTTACAAAGGGAGAGAGGGAGAGAGAGTAGAGAAAACGATGAGAGAGTGTTGCGTCGCTTTAGAGAGAGAGAGAGGGAGAGAGAGAGTGGAGAAAACAATGGGGTGCTCGGGAGAGAGCGAGCCGATCGCCTTTCTGCTTGGCGGCGCCCCCCCCTCCCCCCCCCGCCGCCTTCCCCCTCCGAAAACCACGAGGAGGGCGGGCGCTCCGAGGCCCCCCCCCGCCCCCCCGCCCCCCGCCCCCCTCCCCCCACAATCATGGCGAGATCCCAAACTTCTCTCCCTCGAGCAGCGCAACCGCCGCCGCGCTCGACATGGCGGGAGCGAGGGGTCGCCCGCCTTTCCCAGGAAGAAGCGGAGACGCTCGCTCAGACTCTACTGGAGTACTGTAGAGTTGAGGCACGAGCTTCTCGGATCAGCCCCATTTCTAGCAGGTACTATGAAATCTTACCCTTTGGCCTCTGGGTTCTAGAAGGTGCTCAAACTGCCTCCTCTTGCCTCTTGTAGAGAGAGCTCGGCCGACATGTGCTTATTTCCGACATGTGCTTATTTTGTCTGCTGTCTGTTGAAGCTCGTTGTGACTCACAGTGTAGTAGTTTGCATACATGTGCGCCTGGATGGGAGAAACGTATTCACCGTTTTTCTACGAAGGCGAAAAACAGGCCGTATTTGCTGTTTTCCGTTTTTGAAACCCCTTCCGTTTCTCCATCCGTTTTTAGACGGGCGCGGAGGCGCGCGCCGGCAGTGCGGCGGCAGCCTGCAACCTCGACACAGTTTGATCCTTGATCCAACGAGCGACCATGCAACATGCAACACCTTCCGATTCGGCGCCTTGTACGAGGGCGGCGCTACCTTCAAT
Organism: Isochrysis galbana; assembly: GCA_018136815.1. Lineage (NCBI taxonomy): Eukaryota > Haptophyta > Isochrysidales > Isochrysidaceae > Isochrysis > Isochrysis galbana. Next base: position 376,531 of record CM030931.1, read on the forward strand.
GCTGCCACCATGGCCCCAAACTTCGGGTGATCGGTGATCGGCCACTACGGCCGGGATGTTACAAGCATAAAAAACATCTCAGCAATCGCAGCATCGCACGCGTCCTTGCCCGCGCTACCAAAGTTCAGGCACGTTTACCCCCGCGCACACGCCAGCACACCAACATCACCACGCGCCCCATCACACGCGCCTGCCACCTCATCCACTTGCCGCACAGCCTCCTTCGGCCTCTTTTTGCTCTCCTTCTCGGACAAGTTCTTTTGTCTTTTGCACCCTATCAACAAGAGCGAGAAAGGAGGGGTGCGTGGCAGCACACCGTACCGGTCCCGACATGTTGCATGTTGCTTGCGCCCCAGCAAGTGGTCCACGATGCGCGTGGGCCCGCCGCGCCGCGCCGCGCCGCAACCCCCGCGTGGAACGCCTCCGCCTCCGCTCCTCCGCGTCCTACGTCCTACGCATACGTAGGCCGCCGCCGCCGCTGCCCCCTCCCCTCCCCTCGGCCGATGGCGAGCGAGCCGCTGCATTGGTGTTCATTCGACCCCAACCCCACACCCACACGCCTCCCCCACTCTCTGGCCCGTCGCCGCTGTCGCTTTTGCCAATGTTGAAAGGTTTGGCGGCGGACCGCCAAAGGCCCTCTGCCTCTGCTGCCCACCGGAGATCGACGGACGCCGCGTCGGCTCCGCGGTCTATGGCTCTCCTTGACTTCATGTCAAGTATTGCCAAGACCTTGGAGTGCGCCTTGGCTGCGCGAGCTCCGCGTGCCAGGAGCGCTTTCGTCGCGCCGTCGCGCGTCATTGGCAGTATGGGTTGATTCCCAATACCGCCTGCCAAGCCCACCACCCAGCGGCAGAAGATGATTTCTGCTTTGGGTGGTGGGTTCCCGCCAGATGCGCTGTGAGGCGCTCTGGCAAGATCTTGGGCTTTTTTGCTCGCCGCGGCGTAGAGAGCTACGACGTGGCCCGTCCTGAGGCCACCCACGGGTCTTGCCTCATCGATCAGCGCCGAATCTGGCACTGTCAGAGAGAGGAGGGCCGCGAGGGCAGCCTCAACGCGGAGGCTTGTCAGCCACGCGTGGACGGCCGCGTCGGTGAGCTGGTCCTGGTTCTCGATGCCGAGTTCGAGTGAGGGCAAATCCTGCGAGGGGCGGGTCGGGATGGTCAGGGCGGGGTCTGCGGCAGCCAGGGTAGCCGCGTGCGCGCGCTGTGAGGAGCTGGGTGCTGGGTGGGCTGCGCGGGCCATGATGCCAGAGGGTCAGGGGGTGGTCGGACTGTCGGCAGCCCGACACGGCGCTGCATCGGGCGGGAATCAAATGCCGAATGTAGCTTAGATATAAAGGAATCGATCCCCCCGCGGGCGCGACCGCCAATTCTTTACGGGTAGAGCGTGAGCGCGCGTGACGGAGGGGGGGGGAGGGGGGGAGAATCGCACCATTTCCTGGCTAAGATTTTCGTGGCGGCAGGTGGCCCCCCCTGAAGGTTTTGTATTGGGCCTCGCGCCACGGTCAAAAAATGCAGCCCAACCCTTACTAATAGTTAAAAAGCCCCTGTTTCCTGTTTGACCGCCCTACCTTGAGCCCGCAGATTCCGCCTTGACGAACCTGGGGGAGGGGATACACGAAAGGGGCTGACGGAAGGCAAGGGCGGGTAGTGGGGAGTAGCACCAGCACTCTGCCTCGCGCCGTGCAAGTAGCGGTAATTTCAATAAGTTTTTTTTGCCAGTCTCTTCGTGGCTGAGTCCGACGTGGGATGTGACGATTTGGCGTAGGACAGCCCCAAGGCATACGCATGCGAGTTGAGCGAGCGCCGCCCGCACTGGCGGCCTGGATAGCGAGAGAGGAGGGGTGCGGCGCGCGCTCCACGACCCTACCGTTTTAACGACAGTTCAACCAAGGTGCAAATGAGAAATAGTTGAAAGCGCACAATGTCAATGTCAACGGTCAAGCCGTCAAGCCCAACACAGACACAAGGTGGAGCTCTCGGAAGTCGACAAGCGGTTCAACGTTGCCATCACCATCCACCATCACCACATCATCACGGGCCGACCGACGTCAAAGCATATCTACTTTTCGTTTCGTCTTTGCCCATCTCCCGGTGTGCACAAAAACCGCACAGTCACCGAGTGCACTAGTCGTCCACACGTCCTTGAGGAAAAGGAATTGCTTGGTGGCATTCAACTCAGGTTCGTAGAGACGTGCGGCACCGCAATGAAGAATCTTCTAACTACAAATATGTCCTCCATACGCCCAGAGGTACTCCACTCCAATTGCTGGCAGGGCTGTCAATATGGACATCTTGAAGAAGAGATGAGGGCAACAAACCGAATGAGATTGCCAACCATGACCAGACGAAGAGTGCTCCGAGCTCAGCTACGGATATGGCCTGATGCACAGAAGTGCGTGAACCCAGACTCCCTTCCAGCGCCGCATGAGCACAGACCCTCTTTACTTCTTCTTCAGGAGCCCTATGACTACCATCTTGATGGGGTCGAGCACCTTGTCCACGTACTTCATGACCATGTCTAACCTCGCTTGCCCTTGTGCAAAGGCGACCAGATGTAGTGCACTGCGCGGCCCTTCGTACGCGGTGGACTTGCCCCGAGCCATGAACTTCACAGTTGGGTAGCCCTTGATCCCAAGAGAGCGTGCGACCTCGGGGGCGCGGTCGCAGTCGACAGCCACCACTCGCACCCCAGTCGATCCCAGGCGCGCCGCCGCCTTTGCCACCTCGGGCACCATCTTGACGCAGTGCCCGCACCACGGGGCGAAGAAGACAACGAGGGTAGGGGGAGCGTCCTTGTGCGCCAGTTGTGTTTTAAAGCCGGTAGCGTCGAGGACGGTGACCCCCGTCCCGGCATACTCCTTCGAGTAGACAGTCCCCGGCTCCCGGCCGCCCGCTGATGTGCCGACTGATGCACCACTTGTCGCAGCGCCTCCACCTCGAGCTGCTCCCGCTGCCTGCTCAGCAGCCGCCTTAGCAGCGGCCGCTCGGCCAGCCTCGTCCTCGCTCGTCTTTGGACGGACAGAGCACTGAAGCCCGAGTTCCTGGAAGGCCGCGGCGACCTGGCCCAGTGCATCCTTGGTCCCTTCCATGACCACAGCTCTGCCTTCTGCCTGAACCTTTCCCAGGATAGCGGCGGCGTCCTGATCGCTTGCACCAAGTGCTCTGAACACCTGCACCGCTCCTTGAAGCGCCTCTTGGGCGCTGGCCGCGCCAAGTTCCAACACGTGATTCGTCGACTCGTCGGAAGCGGCGCTCGCCTGCGGCTGTGTCCCAGTTGGCGCAGCGGCAGCTGCCTCTGTCGCCACCTTGGACTGGCTGATCTTGGAGGCGGATGCCTCGGCGGGCTGCGCAGGAGCGGTAGCCTGGCCAAGCGTACACATGATGGATGCGTGCACCAGCGCGAGCACCAGCAACCCTCTCGCCATCCGCGGCTGGCTGGGCATGGCCCGGCGCGGAACGCGAGAGCGAGAGAGAGCGCCGAGGACGCGCCGACGAGGCGGGGCAGCGAGAAGCGACGGCTCTAGCAGCTTTTTAATATTCATAGCAACTACTTCTATTGGGTTGGAAGAGACGCGACACGCGACACGCGAGGAGAGAGAGAGGCGCAGCCGAGCGCAGGCTCACGCCATGGTCATTGTTACCGGCGGTAGTATCGGTAGTGTTTGATGGCCGATCGTAGTCCGGCGAGATACCTGCGCGGCGTCCACCCACAAGCCACAAGTGGCCAGTGGCATACTGCCGGAGGCCGGACTGCCGGAGTTAAATCGGAGTTACCCAACCTACTTTTATAAGTGGGGGTCAATGGGGGCCTCGCGCCCCCCTCTCTCCATCGCGGACACCCCCCGGGGTGGGCCCGTACAATCAACCCCAGCCCCTGCCCTCTGGCAGGGGCTGGGCAATCAACACTCTGGCCCAGACCCCTAGTGGGCGCGGGCCGTGACTCGCACTCCCACGCCCAGCATGGGCCTGCCCTCGAGCTGACTCCCCCCCCATCCCTGGTCGCCAGGCAGACAGAGGGCTTCGGGCGGCTCCCAGGGCCAGCGAGGCAAGCGTGGGAGAGGCAGGAGGGGCCAGGGGCTGAGCCCCAGCCTCCACTGCCCCCTGAGCTGCCCTGGCTGGCCCTCTGAGAGCCCCCAAAGGGCCTCTGAGAGCAGGCCGTGGCGCGCCGCATGGCGACGCGCCGCAGGGGCAGAGGTGGAGGAGAACGGAGAGAGGGAGAGGGGGGGTTTTGCACCCCCCCCCGATGGAGTGCGGTGAGAAACGGGACTCGTTTGCGTTAGCAAACGGGCGGAGGGGGGCGGCTGGCGACAGGAGGGGGATGAGGAGGGAGAGGCTCAAGGCGCCTACGGGAACCACGGTGGCAGGTATCTGCTCGAGGCGCAGTCTTTTATTTCTCGAGGACAGCTCGCGGCGAGAGCTGTAAGGGCCGTTTCTTTTCATGACGAGAGGTTCCTCACCCCCCCCCCGGTGCTTTTTCCCGGAGAGTCGGCCGGCGTCGACCGGTCCGCCTCAATGGGTTTTCCCTCATTGTAGCTTGTGGGGAGTTATAATGAGAGCCGGGGGTTTGCCGTTTGCGAGGGGGGAGATTCGTAGGTCGTAGGGGTGCATATGCGTATGTGTCTAGTGACAGCACACGTCAAGGCGTACGGGCAGGTGCGCTGAGGGGTGTCGTGATAGTACCGGGCTAGTGGCAGTAGTGGTACTAACGCTCAGATGTTTTATTAAATCGGAGTTACCCAGCGCCAGCACGCCAGCGCATCACTGGCCCGGTCCAAGAATTCCTTGCGGTCGATGAAGTCCGGCTGGAACTTGTTGCCGGATTTGGCCTATGCGGCTTCTCAGTTGTCCCGCTTCATGACTGATCCCGGATCCCGGTGCGACCCATTTGACGGATTGGAGGTTACGGATTGGACGGAGGGAACCGGAAGCTGGAAGGTACGGAAGGTAGGCGACGGGAGGCACGGAATTTTGGAACTGGGCGGGTTGGACGGGCTGATCCACCTCAATGGCGGGAGGATGGATGGCGGGCAGTGGCGAGGGCGAGCGGGACGACGGGGCGGACATAGCGGTATCGAGTGCGAGTGGGCAAGTGGGTTGGTTGGAGAACGAGCCTCAGCCGGAGATCATAAACCCCAGCCGGAGACCATAAACAGCTACATTGTCATTGCCAAAGTTGCATTTGTCAATGCGATTGTTAATTGTCTAGGAACAAGTAATGGCACACACACTCACACTCTCATAAACATAGGGGATAGGCTACTACAGCTGCTTGGCGCCCCACAGTTTGGCCACCGCCGCCTCCTCTGAGGCCCGGGCAAACGCCAAGAAAGCAGTGGCGACGTACCTCCTATGGGCGACTCGGCAAGGGGAAGATCAGAAAGAAATATCGAAAGCCACAGACGAGCTAGCAATACTGGGAATAATGCTAAACGACGAGGGCCCGGAACCCACACGGCTAGACAGGATGAGGGAGCTCAACCAAAAGATCGCGGAGATACGGAAAAAATCAAAACCATCCAACAAACACTGCTTCGATGTCCTGAAGTACGAAGAAAGAATGACGAAGGAATTCTTCAGCAAGTTCAAAGCAAGGACGTCAAACAGCGCGATACCAGAGATATTTATCACAAGCGACTGGAACGCCCCGGGAAACGACTCGCGTCCTACGGCGACGTCAGACGCCGAAATACGCAGGGAACTGCGAAAATACAAAATACTACGTATGGCTATATCAGGACCGCACTGCGGTTAGGGACGCTGCGCTAGAAGAAGCGCTGGAGGCGCGACCCTTGACAGGGCGAGACAGCGCAGCCCTAGAGGGCCGCATAACGATGGAAGAGCTCACCCAAGCGATAGAGGAAATCGGAAGCGGCAAAAGCGCGGGGCCGGATGCCTTGCCGAGGAGGGAGTGTACACTACTTGGACAGACACACGGTGGATTGGGGCTCGAATGGTCTGAACCAATTCCAGCTCACAAGACCATCTGATGACAAGCTTTCGTACAGATACAAATGCCTTGAGGGTATTGATAGTACACCGAGGCCATCCAATTTGACACCAACTGACCCCATTATAGGTGATACTAGCGTGATATATATACTTGGACAAGCACAACGTTGATTGCGGTACACGCCCAATCGCCAAGTTCAAATTGAGCACCCCCGAAACCGGTAAATTGCGGTACCAGTACAATTGTAGCACCAAGGCGGCCACTGGCCAATGTCGTAACGTGACGACTGAGTGGAACAAGGAATCCTGGGAGAACACTATCCTTGACAGGCACAACGTTGAATGCAACCAGGACGAAGTCATAACGCGATTCCAACTGAAGCGAAATAGCACCCATGCCACAAAGATCTCATCTTCATTCGGGATCTCATCACGGATCTCGCCGGTATTGGTATTCTTCTTCTTAATGATTAATGGCCCTTCAATCGTCACTGTCACTATTCGGATTCCAAGTCCAAGTCCAAGTCCAAGTCCGCCGTTGACATGGCCTTTGACCCGGTGGCCTTTATCAAGAAGACCAAGCTTATCTTGCGTGCTGGTGCAGGTGTAGGTGCAGGAGCTTTTTTGCGAGACCTCGTTGCTCAACACACTGCTCCTGTGTTTCACACCTAGACTCGAGGCTCTCCACGAGATGTGAATCTTCTAGGATGATGCATGCATCATTGATGCCCATTCTAACCTCTGTATATTTAAACTGATGTCTCTGCTTCTCTCCTCTCCCTCGCGGCCGGTTCGAATCCGCGCGGGGCATTCTTGCGGCACAGAAATTTCCCCGCACGCTCTTCCTTTGTTACTATTAGTTTCGCGTGGGTTTATGTGAATGTGCGTGCGCGTGAATGTACTCCTAGTGAGAATCTAATCCTGTGAATAAGGGGCGCGATGCGAGCGGCGGGCACCACCGCGATAGCTGCCTGTTGCGAAGCTCTAGCCTCTAAAGTAGAATGTATCCCCGAAGATTTTTCCTCGCGCTGCACGCGGTCCGAAAGGAGGCGCTCCGCGCGGCCCGCGCTGGCTCGAACCTTCTCACTCTCATTTTCGGGGGCTCTTCGTGAATACACGTGTTTGTCTTGAATAAACTAGGCCCTTCAAGTGTATAAACTCCCCTGGGCTACTCCTCAAGAGGATATCGTGCGGGCGCGAGAGAGGCGGCGGCACGCGGGCCACTCATCTTCTCTTCCCTCGCCTCTCCCCCCCCCCCCCCCCAGATTCCGCGAGACAGGCGTTTGTTTCCTTCTACCGCGTCATGTGAAAGAGAGAGATATGCTAGTGAGAAAAAGCGGAAGGAAGGTTGGGACAAGAGAGGGACAGTTAAAAAGGGTGGGTGACGGCAGAGGAGAGAGAGAGAACGGAGGTGCAGAAGGCGAGATAACAAGGGGAAGAATAGAGGGATAGAGAGCGAGGGGAGAGCTGAGAAGACGGAGGGGGGGAGGGACCCAGAGCGGTGTTCTAGGCTGGATTGGAGGGGGGATAATTTCTCCTTTTCTGGTGATCTTCTCATAGAGTACAAAAGCTACACGGGAGGCAGATGCCTAGGTGGAAGTCCAGAAAGTAACAAGGATTCGTGGCGTTGATGTTATAAAAGAGATTGTGGGCGCCGCCGGTCGGAGACCGTCTTGCCGGGCAGCTCTCTCTCTCTCCCCCCCCCCCCCCCCCCTCGTCTCTTCTTCTCCGCCGGCGGAGCTTCTCTTCCACCTATCTCGCCTCTCTGCTGCCTGCGCCCCCTTTTATTCGATTTTTATGAAGATTTTGTTAACACGCCACAGGTGAAACTAGCAGTCTCCTCGTGGGCTGAGGAGAGCGAGAGACAGAGAGGGAGAGAGAGAGGGAGAGAGAGGGAGGGAGGGAGGGCGGGGAGAGAGAGAGAGAAAAAGAGAGGGGAAGGAGGGAGAGAGAGGGGGGGGGGAGTTGGGGAGAAGGGGGGGGGGGGGAGGGCGGCTCTCTCTACCGGGCTGGCTGGCAGGCACGAGCTGATGGAGACGAGCGGCGGCCGTCGCGTCACGCTGGTTCCCAACGGACGGACCGCGCCGCGCATCGCCTTCCGCCTTCCCTCCCATGCCTCCTTCCAGCAGACAGTCGGAGCAATCATGCGATCGCTTGCGCCGCCATCCTCCACCCCTCCTCCAGAGCCATCGGCCGAGCAGCTGGCCACAGCGCGCTTCTACACGCGAGAGGGCGCGCTTATCCTCGACTTCACCGTCCTAGATCACGACGAGCTCGTCTACGTCGCCTTCAATGGCGCCGAGTTTGTGCCTCAGGATGTACAAGGAGTATTCCGGCCGGGAAGGCTCACCAGGCGGCCAAAGGAGCCGAGTGTGCCGCCGCCCGATAAGGCGTATATGGCGAGCCTGCGGCAAGTTCGCGACGGCCTTGCTGATGAGAGCGGGATCAAAGTCATCGCCAACGCGCGCGACACCACGCTTGTCCTCAGCGCCAACCCAACCGCACAGCAACCTCGAAGCGGCCAGCTCGACAAGCACAGCCCGGCTGTGCCGAGCGAGGGGGCCATTGCCAACAGGGTGATGAGCCGGAGCGCAAGTTCCGCTGGTATCGACCTCGTGACACCGCGCGGAACGGCTCAGGGTCTCGCGTTCGTGAGGAATGGGCCACCAGAGCAGGGCAAGAAGGGTCAGCCCATGCGCGTGTACATCGCCGTAGGCGTCAGCTTGGCGGTGCTCTTGGCCACAATTGGCGTGTGGGTGCTCCTTCGAGCGGCGACGACCGCTGTGTACGATCGTCTGAGGGCTCCGACGTGCGTCGAGCTTGGGAACCCCGCCGGTTGCAAGCCACTTCCGGACGGCTGCCATACGCCTCCACCCTGGATGCAGCCGTTTCTCGAGGAGGCTGCTGAGGAAGCCTTGGGGAGGATGCCCTTTGCGCCCTTTCCGCCTTCGGAGCAGGTGGAGCGTATACCGCTGCGCAGCCGGTCGTTTCTTGCGCGCCTCTTCACAGAGGACACCGGGCCCCAGGTGCGGCTCAGCCACGCCTACATGAGCTCCACGACCAAACTGCCCCTTCCATACATTGGGGCGTGCTGGCATGACGGCGCCTCTCGCGCCCAGCTTGTTCCGGACAGCTTTGTCTTCCGCTTCTACGACTGGCACGCCCTGATGGGGGCCAATTACCAAGTGGAAATGGCCCATGAGCCGCCACAGAGACGGCTGGAGCACGCGCCTCCCTCACTCGTGCATACTAGTGAGGACGTCGAGCCATCACGTGGCCCGCCCCGGCGTCAAGCCAGCGACCACATGGATGTGTCCGTGCTCGCATCCGGCCAGCTGTCAGTCCTTGTTGCGGGCGCAGTGCTGCTCGAGCACGTCCCGCTGTGGGACCTTGGGCGAAAGGGCGTTAACGTGACCGGCTGTGAGTCCCACTTCTGGGCAGTCCATCAGAATGCAAGCCTGGACGCGGCATGGGCGGAAAGTTGGGATGCAGGAAGGGAGGACGGCCCGGTGGCTCTCGCCAGAGAAGTTGGAGTGTCGCAGTCAGCGAATCAGATAGCGGCATCGCTCGGCCCACTGCTCTGTGGCTGGTTTAACCGGAGTAACACGAGCACGGACGTGGAGATGAATGCGCACCTCGCGGCGTTCGCAGCGCGCAACCCCCGTGAGGTGACCACTGACAATCTTGGGCGGGGACGGATTGGTGGCGGAAGAGTCATTGACAAGGATGGCAGCGCCTCAAGGACTCGAAGACTGCAATTGAGTAGTGTGCCGAGCTCGGAGACAAACGTGGCTGGTTTGAATGGAAGGTCGCTGGCTGAAGCGCCACCATCACGACTCCTAAAGCCCGAACGGATGCACTTGAGCACGCTTGCGTCCGAAGGGCCGCCCTGGCAAGGGCTGCAGCGAGAGCTAGACGTGGCGCTCGACGAGGTGATGCCGCTTCTGCTCATGAAGGTGCGAACACGGCGTCTTGTCGAGGAATGGGCCTTGCTGCGCCCCCTTCCCCTGACGCCGCTACGATTGCCCTCCCGCGAAGCCTCACTGATACCTCCCTAGTTCACCCGTACAGGCCGATTACATTGCGCGCCTCCTCATCGTCCTTGCTTGCTTCGCCGTTTTCCTCACGGTGGGAGTCATCGTCACCTTCTGCAGGTGAGGCCAGCATACTGTGCCAGCTTCACCTTTTGCGACGCGCCTCCTGGCCGTATGATGGGTATGTGCACTTCTAATGGGATTGCTTCCCATTGCCGATCAGGTGCGGTGCTCCTGACTCGTACCTAGTTGGTGCCGGCACGTGCTGCTGCCTCAAGATCGAGGGGTATGAATCAGCTGCGGGTGGTGGCTGCTGCTGCGTCACCATTCGCGAGGTACCCAAGCCAAGGCGCCCACATGACGACGACAAGGACTGTTGGTCCATCATCCACCATTGTATTCACGCGTGCGATTGCTGCGAGAAGTGCTGCGACTAAAGTTCTTCTCGCCATGAGATTGTTCCGAGTATGTCCAAACGATACGGGCCCTTTCAAGTGCTCCTATTGTGCTGCCGGAGGACCCGCGTGACGCGATTGCGCGACGGTCAATGTTCTTTGGCTGGGCATGCTCTTGCTCACAAGCTCGAGTGTGCGACCGAAACCACCACCTGAGGGACGTGCTAACGCAAAAGATTTCTCATCACTTCGAGAGACCTCGTCGCCAAATGTCTTGCGATTACGGCTAATATGCTCTTATGTGACTTGCCAAACCCCGAATTGCTGCTTGCCCGTCATCTGCCTTCTCCAAGTAGACCGTCAGAGTAAATACCGTGCATCTTCGTTGCAGCCAGTAGCAAGTGATGTCACGGGATGGTAACTTTCCTCTAATGGCTTAGAGTATTTTGTCGTCGGCACACGCCGAATGAAATCCTCGCATCGAACGCAATGCGCTATGTGGTAGGTACTCGTGAATGTGATTTCGAGGCCGAGATGTCAATGCTCTTGTGATGTTCGGGAATGCAACCGATCTCCACACCGTGCTAGCGCACGCACTACTACTACCTCCGTCTCAAAACTGAGACGTGAGGGAAGAGAAGAATAAGGTTGGCTTGCTAAGGGCTTGGGCCCAATAAAAAACAGATTAGTGAGGGCGGGCTAGAGGGTACATTGGGGCTAAATGCCCATGACATTGAATAGATTTTGCTCTCAACTCACTCATCGCCTAGGCACTCCTACCACAAGAGGTGTTTTCACGCTTCCCGTCACGCGCGTGCGGCAGGACGTATTCATTCGAGCCATTCACAGAAATGATTCGCTCAAGCACCATTTGCTTGGTATTGGTATTGAACAAGTCATCCAATTTCTCAGGAGGATAAGTATAAAAGACTTCAAGACATTGCTGAGTGAATTTGTCCAAATTAAAATCGCGCCGCCTCGGGAGCCGGCTGTCCATAGACTTGAAGAACCCCAAGTCGCGGGCGTTCGTGTCTGGCGAGTTAGGAGTTAGGAACCTGGGGAAACAAAACAATTTCCGGTCCTGTCCGGCGTCCATTGCGCTGAGGTGCAGGTAAAATGTTGGCAAGCCTCATGTCAAGCTTGTCGCTTTGAATCTTACTCTTGCTCATGTGTGGAGTGGCGTTATCCATTTGCACCGTCACACGAGGAGCTCTCCGAAGTTTCGAGCGGATCTGAAAGCCTTGGTCCCGTTGGTTTTTGGTTTTCTCCTCCCTTGGTTGCTACTCGGGATTGCTCGATAGAAACGTCTATAAATAAACCTTTTAATAGTCTCACCGCACCCGCGGCCGTGGACCCTCTACTTTCTACTCACGTAGGAGAACTTTCTACACCCCCACTCCCCCGGCCCTTCTCCCCCCGCCATAAGGCGACTCCCCCCTACCCCCCTACGCCGGTGCGCCCTCCGGCGGCGTGTCGGTGGTGTGCGTCGCGAGAGCGTGCAGTATCGGAAGGAATGGAGGAGGGAGTCTCTCTGCGTTGGGGTTCGGAATGAGTAAGAGGTTTCTTGGTTGGTCGAGCTCCTCGTCTCCTTTGGAGAGTCGGGCTAGGCAAGGTTTCTTCTGGGCTAGCTTGCATCGCGGTGTGTAGTGGGATATCGGCGCTCCAGTGCGAAAAGGGCACCACGTGCATCCTTCGTCGACCCAAGAGGCGCCTACCTGTCCTAACCCGAATTTTATTGCGAGGGGGGACGACCCGCATCGCGTTCTTTTGGGAGCGGCCCCTCGTAACGAAACGCGGGTGGAGTGTGTTTGTATTCAGTGTCGGTAGCGCACGTCATGCCCCCCACTGCGCGTGCGCGAGGATCAATCCGGAGGCGTCTTCCTCCCCGCGCGCTTTCTTCTTTTTTCGCCGCGCGGACTCGCACCGCGGACTCGCCCCGCGGACTCACCCCAGCGTTTCGTTACGGGTTTTATATAGCCGACGTTTATGACAAAAAAAACTGGCACCGAATGAAGGCAAGGCGCCTGTTCCGGGTGGCAAGATCGGGAGAGAAAGAAGCCAACACGAATTTTATCCGGGTAAGGTTATACCCCAACTCCTGACCCTACCGCGCCTTGATGAACGAAGAATTGAATACTCACGCCGTCCAAACGTTGAATGAAGCCCGTAGGGAACTTTCCCGCAAATTGGTAAAGCCTAGCAATTTGTTGAACGGATTACCGGACGACATCACGAACAATATCAAGGCTGAATTCAAAACGTTCTTCGAACGCTGTAAATTCGCAATGGTGGAATTCAAGTTGCCCGACAACTGGCAAAATACTGTACTAACATTCACGTTGAATCCTAATGAAATGAAACTGCACCAAACAACAATAAGAAGAGGCAACTCATCAGTCATCAGATAATCAAGACGAATATGCAGTCTTGATTGGGCAATTCGCAGGTTTCGCACTCGGGTTGAAGAATAACGAGCTTAAATACACTCATACACGCAATCTCGTTGACTTCAAATGGAATGGCCTAGTGATGACATTCACACCATCGACGATCTTCGCCGCTACCGCGTGACAAACGTTGAAACCCGTAACGAAACGCACAGACACGGAATACAAACACAAACACGATGTTACGAGGCCTTAAGGACGCGCGGCGTCTTCCTCCCCGCGCGCTTTCTTCTTTTTTCGCCGCGCGGACTCACCCCAGCGTTTCGTTACGGGTTTTATATAGCCGACGTGTATGACAAAAAAAACTGGCACCGAATGAAGGCAAGGCGCCTCGGCGGCCAAGCAGCCACCCGCGTCAAAAAATCAAGCGCCCCCCCCCCCCGAAAAAAATAAAAAGCACCCCAAAAACAAAAGGCGCTCCCGTGTGCGTGCGAGCCTAAATTGTAACAATGGGGAACGCCCCCGGGCGCGTCGATAGGAATGGCTTTGGAACGGGAAAGTACGAGGTGAACCTCCAGGACCCCAAGCAGGCATCTGCGAGGATGGGGTGCAAAATGACTATCTTTTCCGAGCCCCACTCCAAAGGCGTGAGCTCGACCATACACGGCCCGTCGGTAGACGACCCGCAAGCACAAGACAAGCGCCGTGAAGAAGTCGACCTGAAGGCGATCGGGTGGACGCACCCGGTGCGCTCGCTCCACGTCGAGTGCAGTGCGGACTCGGTGGAAACACCAACACAGCTGGCCCTCCGCTTCATCTTCGACAAAGTAATGCTGACCGCCTTGTTGGTCACGCTTGGGGTCGTCGCCGCGCTCGTGGCGGTGGTCGTCTTTGTCATCAGGACCGTGACCAAGCGATTATCCACAGCGAATGCAAACTCAGGAGACTCCCCCTCCCCCCCATGAGGCAAGCGCATCGCGTTTGTTTCGAACCGAACGTTGGACTAAAAAAAAATGGGCATATGGGTAAATATGCCGTCGAAACGACTTTTGATTGCCCTTGCGGTGGTCGTCGCCACCGTGGTCGCCGCCACCGTCGTCGCGTTGGTACTCACGAAGAAGCAGCCAGACAGATGCAAGGATGTGGATGGAGAGTGTGCAAACGATGGAGACTGTTGTCACGATCTCGTGTGCTCCGACCAAAAGTGCCGTACCGTCACACCGTGTGTCGAGAAAAGGGGGGGGTGCAGTTATGGCGACGAGTGCTGTGAAGGACTTGAGTGCAATGACGAGGGAGTGTGTGAGACGCCATGCCGCGAGCCAGGGTCGGTGTGCCAAAGTAACTCGGAGTGCTGTGGTGAATACACGTGTCGTAGTGGTACCTGCAGATCTGATGACTGATTGGCTAGATGCGTGACGAGGAGGCCGCTGGAATTTTCATCGAGGGGGGGCACGCACTAGTAACCATGCATCCCCTTGCTCGCAGGAGCGCCCTCATGGTGAGCTCGGCCCGGTGTCCTAGGACCGAGCTTTTTTGTATTTGATGTTGCTGGGCCTTGTCGGTTCAATCTTTACGGGAGCTGAACCCGAACCGATAAGCGGCCTTTTGTTTTCAATCTTTACTTGGGAAGCTGAACCCGAATCGATTGGAGGTGGGGAATTAATTCCAAATTGACATAAGTTTTGATTGTACCCAGCAGAACGTCACGACTCATATCGAGGATTGTTTTCTCAGTGAATTTATTGCTCAAGAGAGTGTGTCTAATATAAATGTTAATACCCTGTTAGTGGCCATTAACAGGTTAAACCCATTACAAGCTGTTACCCCAACGTTGGAATACATGTTCGGGGGGATTCCCTTCCCCCCTCCCCTCCCACCCCCCCCCCCCCCCCCCCCCCGACGCCGGGAGCTGTCCCCCCCCCCCTCCCCTGCGGGACAGCTCCCACCCAAAAAAAACACAAGCGACCCCCACCCAAAAAAAAAATGAAGCACCCTCAGAACAGTTCCCGTGTCCCGCGGGTTATCTCTTCGAACAGTCAAGTCAAACGACCTCTTTACCGACCACATTTTTTTTTGTACCGACGCATTGCGTATTGGGAAACGAGGGGTACCAAATGAAGGCAAACGACCTATTCGTTGGAGAGAAGTGGTGTAGAGGGTGAGTGTGACCGGGTTAGCTAGCGGCGCAGCAGACGTAATGTGCTTTAGCGTGCTTGCTGCAACGTACTGCCAGCTGCTGACAGTTGATGTAGCAGTACGAAAGGAGTAAGAGTAAGTTCTAAGTCCAACAAAGCTGTGCAAACATCTAGCAACTGAGGACCCGGTATGGGCGCTTTGCATTGCTGGAAGTACAAGAAGGATCTATTTCGTATGCCACGCCCTGTTGAGCAATTGCCCTAATGTGCAGGACTCGGTGCATGTTCCTTCAGGCCGCGCGCGCTGCGACGCGGGATTCGCACTCATCCTCGGAGCTACACGCTATGGGTGATACAAAGGGCCAACCTGGATGTTTGAAGTCTCACAAAAGCTTGTGAGAATGAGTGCCACCGTGTGGTCAACGAGGCTATATCTGGAACACCAGCCCGCGCCTACAGCCGGGTGTTCAGTTGCTGGGAATCCGACGATCGCCTCGCCTACTTAGGCTTGAATACAATCTCGAGACTGCTGGTTGAATCGAGCTTCTTGACATGCAACATACCGATCCCCTTCAGGGACATCTTCTGCGAGTCTCCAGGTCCGAGAGCCGAGGTGGCGGATTGCAATTCATCAAAAAATCCCTTGAGCACTGCTTCCGTCACCGCGCTCGACGCCTTCGTCATCGCTGTGTCGCTGCGCAGTTTGATGTGGTAACTGGAGGCGGCCTTCTCTGTGTCGGCCGCCGCAGGATCGAGCGCGGCGGACGCATTGGCCTCCTTGGCCTTGGCGACGTACTTCTCCTTGTCGGCCGGATTCAAGGCCTTCCAGTCCGCCCCGCACTGCGCCATGAACTCGGTGGCGCCCATGCCGCCTGGCCGCTGGAGCATGCGGTCCTTCATGTAGAGCTGGTAGCCATTCAGCGTCCGTCCCCTCTGGAGCTTGAGCCTCCTGTCGAGGGCAAGCGAGACGATCTTCTCCCTCGCTGCAGAGGCCGCTCCTACTGACCCCTTGAGCGTCGGGCTCCTCGCTACCTTGGCGGTGGCGGCGGCGGCGGCGGCCATGGCAGCGGGACTGGGTCGCGCCATGGGCGGAGGGTGGTGGGGAGACTGTGGGTTGGAGGATTTGGGGGGTGGAAGAGAGCGAGCGACAAGAGAGAGAGAGAGTGGAGAGAGAGAGAGAGAGAGAGAGAGAGAGAGAGAGAGAGAGAGAGAGAGAGAGAGAGAGAGAGAGAGAGAGAGAGAGAGAGAGAGAGAGAGAGAGAGAGAGAGAGAGAGAGAGAGAGAGAGAGAGAGAGGAGAGAGGAGAGAGGCAGAGAGGAGAGAGAGAGAGAGAGAGAGAGAGAGAGAGAGAGAGAGAGAGAGAGGCAGAGAGGCAGAGAGGCAGAGAGGCAGAGAGAGAGAGAGAGAGAGAGAGAGAGAGAGAGAGAGAGAGAGGCAGAGAGGCAGAGAGGCAGAGAGAGAGAGAGAGAGAGAGAGAGAGAGAGAGAGAGAGAGAGAGAGAGGCAGAGAGGCAGAGAGAGAGAGAGAGAGAGAGAGAGAGAGAGATCGTTCTCATCTCACAAACTTCTGGAAAACGGCGTGAGAGAGAGAAGAAAGAGAGAGCGCGACAAAAGAGAGGGAGGGAGAAAGCGGAGGGGAGGGGGAGAGCGGGAAAAGGAAGCGGGGCGAGCCCGGGGATCCGCGGGGGGGAGCCGGCGGGGAGGGAGAGGGGGAGGGGAGGGAAGGCGGGGCGGCCGTCCGGCGGAAGGTTGCGAGGGTGCGGCTCCATCCCAGCGGCGCTCTCTCTCCCTTTGCGGACTTATCAAAACCTAGCCATTCCCTCGCGGTCTCCGTGCTTGGCTCGTTGGGCGCTTCATCTCACTACGGATCTGATGGGCTCAGCGCGGAGCGCAGCACGCCTGCTGATGCTCACCCGGCGGCCGAGTGCAAGCGAGATGGTGGATACGGTGATGGGAACGCAGCTCGGCTTGTGGGGGGCGGCAGCGCTGATCCTGATCCTCGTTCTCCTTCTGATTTGGCATGAGCGGCCGCGCAAGAATCGACCGGCCAGCCGGCCGGCTGGTGGGGGCTGGGTTCTCGCTCGTGAGTGCAACGCCGGCGACAACTCAGAGCTGCGGGTTTACACTCGGCTATCGCGGGGGCCGATTAGAAAGACGGAGGACGGGCGCGCGCCGCACGACGCATCCGAGTACGAAATCAGCCTTGTGGCTGAGTCTCCGCACGGCGTTGCCGAAGTGCTCGCACTGTTTGCCGAGGTGGACCTGCTGGCATCATGGAATCCCCTTGTGCGCTCCGCTGAATTGCTTGAATTGAAGACTGGAGTGCCTGAGCTATCACTTGAGGCCATCGTTCGCCTGCAGCTTCCGCCACTGCCCAGCCTGCTGCTCCACTATATTATAAACTTAGAGGACAGGATAGCATCTGAGGGCTGCATCGTCGCCTCGGCTCGGTCGGGCCATGGCGAGCACAGGGAGCTGCCGGTGTGGGCCTCGAGGTTGCGGAAGCTTCCGTTTAGCGGTGCCGAATGTCGTTTGACCCCCTTGCCACCTGGCAGTGGCCAGGTAGCGCGAGAGAGGTCCTTTTGGGCGGACGCAAATGGAGAAGGAGCGCCTGGTTCCATGTCCGCTGAGCCGCCGTTGGATGGTGTGCGCTCGAGGCTCGATGTCCGATTCACTATTGACCTCTCCAACTTCCGTGCAGTGAGGATGTCGCCCAAGTGGGTGCTTGATATGGCAGTCTATTGCGCGACGCCTTGGGGATGGGCTGCAGCGCGATATGTCCTGAGCAAACAACTTGCGGCCGAGTCCGGTATCGGACAACGGTTACGCCACGACGCCTTTGGAGTGTATGGTCTCGTGCGGAAAGCGACGGGTCAGCCTCAACCCCCGTGGTTGGATAGATGGGAGAGTGCAAGCTTTGCGTCATTTGCAGGGCGAGATGAGCCAACTGGCTCAGACCATGGTCGTGTGAATTGTGGAAGCACTCCCCAAGGTCATATGCTCCACCATTGGCCAGTGGGTCTAACTGCGCCGCCACGCTGCACTAGATTGCCCCGTGGGCCCCTGCGGTAGCACACTACCAATCTTGACTTCTTTCGAAGCTTGAAACATGAATGTTTCGCTTAGGACGATTTGATGAAACCATGGTTCATTTCAATTTTATCTGCAAAAACTCTTGAAAAAGCCGGCTACTACTGCTAGCTTCTACTACCCTAAGAAGAACGAAGGGAGACCCTGATACCCTGATATCGCCCTTGCCCCTCGCTCACCCCCACTCCCGCTCCCGCCCCCCCCCCAGGGCAAGCTCAGACACACGCGATTGGGGGGGACTGAAAATTCGTGCGTGTACGTGTGCGCCTACAGGGAGCGCTTCAGCGCGCTTCCCGTGGCGACCACGAAAAAAAAATCTTAATAGTCTCGCCGCGCGCGCGACCCTGCACAGTATCTACGCAGCCTCGCCCGCTTCCCTTCCCTCCCCCTGACGGATCGAGCATGACTACTGGCTCGATATGCGATGATTCGGAAGAGAAACGATCGGCGGGAGGCGCAGCGAAGGTGGCCGGGAGTGATGGAATGACGGGCTGGACGGACCACCTCCTCAGCAAAGAAAGGCGGGAGGACGGGCTTGGGCGAGGGCGAGCGCGACGACGGAGCGGACATGGCTGGGCGGATCGGGAGTGATAGGCTGAGGCTGAGGGAGTGGAGAGGTTTGGTATTGAGGTAGTGTTGAGAACGAGGGACGAGAACGGGAACGAGAACGAGAACGAGAGCGACGAACGAAGAACGACAGACGGCTAGGGGCCGATGGACCGACGAGATGACACCACACTCACGTCAACACTCTCCACACTAACGTATCCTTATCACGGAACGCACAGGAACCTGTTGACAGACTCCCTTCCTCGCCGCCCTTTCCCTCGCCACCCCCTCCTTTGCCACCCCCTGCCTTTACCATCCCCTCCTTTACCACAACCCGAATCACACTCACGTGATGGAGGTAGAGCTACCGCTCAACCCCGGAGCCGAAGCTCACCGCCACGCACCGTCTATAGAGTTGGACGAGAGGGTGAGAAGATCATAGAGGGCGAAGTTTGCAAGATGGAGTCCGCGGGCATCATTAGGAAATCAAATTCGTCGTGGGCCTCTCGAGTCGTGCTAGTCACTAAGAAGGATGGCTCCGTACGTTTCTGCGTAGATTATCGCGATTTCAACTCCAAGCTTCGTCTAGCTAGAGGACAGCCCTCTTCCTCTCACGGTAGAAGCCATCGACCGATTGTCGTCCGGCCAAGGCAACCTCGATTCTCTATTCCTTTGCACCTTAGATCTGGCATCTGGTTTCTGGGGTATACCGATCGATCAAAGAGTCCGATAAACATATCACCGCGTTCACCACTCATCGCGGCAAGTACGAGTTCAATTACTTGCCTTTCGGTGTTCAATCCGGTCCCTCGTATATGTGCCGCCTCATGGACGCCGTTCTCGGTGGGCTGGCATGGGAGATTTGTATGCCATACTTGGATGATGTCCTCCCTCGTCACGCCCCTCGCCCCCCCCCCCTCCTCCTCCTTTCCTTCCACCTGCTACCCCCATCGGAACACCCTCACGCCCCCCCCCCTCCACCCACCCCACCACCATTACCCTCTCCGCCACCACCATCACCATCTTCACCAGTCGACACCACCACCCTCACAACCGCCTATGTCACCTCCTGCATCCCCACTCTCCGTCGTGGGCGCGAGGCCCCCATTGACCCCCACTTATGCAAAAGTAGGAGGTTTCCCCCATGTGAACCAAGTATAAACTTAGTTGAGATGGCAAGAGGGGAGGGGAGCGACGCGCGCTCGATGACCATGACCCTATCGTTTTAACGATAGTTGACGTCCTCATAGGTGCAAATGCAAATGCGCAAGGCACGAAGCGTTCATTTGGTACCACCCCTAATGTTATACCAGAAGTGGGTGATGTCGGAAGGAGCTACGTACTGGAAGATTGTGGGACAATACCGGAGACCTTCTAACGGCGACAAGCGAACACAAAAAGCAGCAACTAGCTGGTGGAACCGAAAGCCGAACGAAACAAGCAACCATCACATCCACCATCCCACAGGAAAAGAAACGCAAACCACAGCACGACTACGAAAGCTTCACACAATCAACACACTGTTGCTCACACGTCCGTTTGCTGCTCATGAAATGGTTGCGAGGCAGCATGCTCTCGAAGAAATCTGACGATCGCACCAAATGTTGCCTCGCCCGTGTCGGTCCATTGCCTATCCAATAGTCGCGATCTCGGCGATAGAGCTACAATCTCGTGTGCGATCGCGCATGGATGGTACACGTCGGAGCCCGGAGCAACCAACATAGGAGTATGTATACTGGCAACCTCCTCTCGAGACACGCTAAAAACAAACCCACTGCCAAACATTGATGCCTCCAGCTGCATAAGTTCGGTTCGCGATGCGCGACCATTCCTCTCCATGTCATTTGCCCACAGATCAAACCAGTGTGACGTGGCTCCTGTATTCAATCCCGTCCAAGTTTGCTTCTCCACCGTGTGGCGCGCCATACCAATCGGCTGGAGCAATACCGCTGCGCGTACTCGGTCAGAGGCAGCTGAGTTCATCCTCAATTGGAACGATGGACCGATGCAGCACCCCAATGTTAGGCTGGTCTCGCATCCGAGTCGGTCGAGGAGGGCCAATTGATCGTCCAGGTACGTCTGCCACCCGTTTCCAAGGGGGCAGCGGGCTGACTTGCCGGCGTTCCGCTGGTCCATCGCAATGCACCTGAAGCCAGCATGTGGAAGCTGCGACCAAGCATCGAAGCTAGCCCGCGCCCACATGCGGGAATTTGAGTGCATGCCGCCCGGAGCGAGCAGTAGGACACTTGGCCCACTGCCACGGCACTCGTACCACAGGCGAGCACCGCAAGGTCGCGTGAGGAAGGGCATGGGCGCCAGCAGAGTCGAGCGGGTGAGTGAGAGAGAGCCTCTCCCAGTCCACTGCCCGACCGACCGACCGACCGTCGGGGCAGGGTGCGGAAGCCCCTCTCGGTCGTATCCCTTCTCCCAGTGTGTACATAGACACCGAGATTCGAGCAGAGCTAATCGGGGGCTTTTAGGGGAGTTTGATCGGGGTTTGACATCGCGGTGTTTGGTGTTTGACCTCAGTCAGACCTCGCGATCAAACCGCGATGAAAGCGGTTTACAAGCAGGTAGTAAAACAATAGTCGAACGCGAACTCAACAACTCAACTCAAACTTTTTGACCGTTTGAACATAGTCGACTACCT
>CM030931.1:404020-411520 GCA_018136815.1 Isochrysis galbana
ACCTCAGCGCCGTCTGGCCCCGTCACATTAACCGCCTCCAGTTTACCCGCCACGTTCCCCGCCTGCGCCTCGAACTCGACGCTCTCTCCCACCAAAAGCGAACGAAAGCCGCTTTTGTTGAGAGATCGCTGGTGCACGAAGATGTCGCCCATCCCATCGGCGCGCGTGATGAAGCCCCAACCCTTCGCATCCCACTTGGCGACCGTCCCCTTGAGCCGACGCTGAGCAGCCGAGCGCTCCTTCTCGTACTGGCAGGCCCAGCTCGGCTTGGCCTCCTCCTCGTCGGGGAGACAGGGCACCATTGGCATCGTCACCGCCTCCTCGCGAGGCCGAGACGCCACGATCTCGTAGGCGTCGTCCTCCATCGCCTCGCCCCCTCGCGCGTGACGCCGTCTCCTTTCACACGCGACGATGGACAGAGCAGTGCTCTCCCCGTCATCGTCATCCTATTTTTGGGGACAAGTCCAGCGCTCCGGAACTCCCCCCCTCCCCCGCTCCGGACCGGCGAAAACAAAACACAGGACGGAGGTGTCGTTCCGTCAATTGTGGGACATCAGTCGAATTGAAAATTTTTAACAAATTTTTATGGGTCGCGGCGCGGCAAAGGAACGGGACTAGCGCTCACTCAAGACAGGACACCCTGCCGCGGCAAGCGCAAGCACCCTTCCCCCCTTATGCCACCCAGCTCTTCACTAGCTTTCTACCTGCGCTAGCCAGAGCGCCCCTCCCTCCACACTCAGACAGCCCCCTACGCAAGGATCCTGTTCTGGTCTCGCAGGCAAGGGAGCCTAATGGGAGGGAGAGGAGCAACTCCTCAGAGAGGAGCTGTGGGGAAGGAGATGTCTGAGTGGGGGCGCTATACCCTTGCGCTAGGCATGGGCAGCGACGCCGCCTCAAGACATGTCCTCCCTCTTGTCTTGAGTCGAAATTATTGGTGCTTGAGACAGAGGACGAGGGGGTTTGTGCTTCTTGGGTTGGTTGTAGTTGGAAGAGGGAGTGGGAGAGGGATTCAAGTATTGGAAGAGGGCCCAAAGGGCATTGAGTTGTAGGTAGTTGTGGCCCACAAGAGTGGGGTGAAAACGATAAGTGTATCAACATGGGTCTTGAGTTGGAATTTTTGGTGCTTGAAACAGAGGGTGAGGGGATTCGTGCTGTTTGGGTTGGTTGTGGTGTGAAGGGGGAGTGGGAGAGGGAGTCTAGTGTTGAAAGAGGGCCCAAGGCAGGGCACTGCGCTGTAGGTACTTGTGGCCCACAAGAGTGGGGTGAAGAAAACAAGTGTGTCAACAAGTTGGGAAACAGAGGCATTGGGTGCTCTCCAGGGAAGATTGATGGTTGTGAAATGCCCTCCCATGATGGGTGCACTGATGGTAGAGGTTTCCACCATGGGGAGGGCAGCAGAGCTGCCCTCCCACATGAGGTGCTCTTGGGGTGGGAGGGTTTCCCACTGTTGGAGGGGGTCTCAAAGACCCCCTGCATGCTACGCAGAGCCATGGTGGCAACCTGTTCGGTGCCAGTGCTCGCCACCCCGCGCGCCTGCGCGGGTGTGGTTTGGATGGGCTGGATGGGCTCTGAGAGGGCTTTCTGACGAGCCGCCTCGGGCGGCATGGGGCGTCCCAGGTGGGGCGCGGTGGCGAGGGTCGCCTGGGGCTCGGGAGCGGTCGCGGCACGCTCCATAGTTCAAACTATAACAATAGTTTGACATCAGTCGAATTGAGCGATCAAATGTCCACAGTTGTATATAGAGCAGTATTTTAAAATTAAATGAAGACTAGCATAACAACTTTTTTCTCTGCTTTCCCCCGCGGTGCATGTTCCCCCGAGGGGGACGCCGTGTCAACGCTTTTCCTCTGCGTTTCCTCTAAGGCCGACAACTACATAAACACGCAATTTAAGAGATATTTCGCACGGAGCATCTGTGATGACTTGCAATCACATCGTGCACGCCGTGCATGGGCACGGCGCGATGTGCATCGGTCCCCCCGCGGAGACGCCGTGCGTGCGCATGTCAACTTTTTCCCTCTGCGTACCCCAGATGGGACAATAGGCTTCTAATAGGTTCTATTAAGAGGTCAAGAGGCCTACCAGACCTGTTACCTGTTAATAGGTCATAGGTAAAAAAAAACCATTCAATATTCTCGCCTCGCGCGTGGCTATAGGCCTATACTATAGGTACCGCTATCGTAGCCACGCCCAAATCATCTCGGATCCCTTCCTCTCCCTAGTAACTTAGCTCAGAAGTCAGAAGCCAATCATATTCATAATATACATCACATACTCATACATCTATAATATTAGTAAAATGAGTTTTATTTTGACCTGTTACGGACCTATTGCGACCTGTCAATAGGTCCTCTTAATAGGAAGAGGCCCCCGAAACCTGTTGACCTTGTACCTGTTGTCCCATCCGGGCTGCGTACCCCCTAAGGCCCACAACTACGTAAACTAGCCGTATAAGAGGCCATCGCAACAAGCTGCTCTATCACTACAGTGGACCGTACCGTGTCGCCGAGGCGCTCGGTGGAGGTCGCTACCGTCTACGCGATCAAGAGAATCGCCTCCTCTCTGAGGAGGTGCATGTTACTAACCTCCGCCCCTACTACACACTCACAGACAAAGATCCACTCCAAGACGATGAGTTCATTGTGGAGTCCCTTCTGGATTGCAAGGGCCGGGGAGATAATCGCTGCTACCTCGTCAAGTATTATGATAAAAATCTGCTTACTCAGTACTTAGAATCGGATCTTGCTCGATGACTGACCATTTCAAGCTCAAGCTCAAGCTCCCACAGCTCCTAACCCTAACCCCCCGCGAAACCGACGAAAATGGAACGAGGGGCCTCCGGGGGGGGGGGGGGAGCGGAAAGGAGAGTGATGTCAAGCGTGGAACCCAGTGAAAGGGAGTCAAGTAGTAGCGTAATAATAATAATAATAATAATAAAACAACTGAGCGTTAGTACCACTACTCTCACTAGCCCGGTACCAACACGACAGCCCTCAGCGCACCTGCCCGTACACCTTGGCGCGTGCTGTTGACACAGATACATGATACATACTCCTATGCACCCCTCCAAATCTCCCCCCTCGCATGCCCCCGGCTCCCATTCTAACTCCCCACAAGTTAAAATGAGGGAAAACCCATTGAGGCGGACCGACCTACGTCGGCCGACTCTCCGGGAAAAAGCACCGGGGGGGGGGGGGGGGGAGGAACCTCTCGTCGTGAAGAAGAACGGCCCTTACAGCTCTCGCCGCGAGCTGTCCTCGAGAAATAAAAGACTGCGCCTCGAGATACCTGCCACCTTGGACCTTGGTTCCCATAGGCGTCTTGAGTCTCCCCCTCCTCATCTTCCTCCTGTCGCCAGCCGCCCCTCTCCGCCCGTTTGCTAACGCAAACGGGTCTCGTTTCTCACCACACTCCATCGGGGGGGGGTGGGGGGGTGCAAATCCCCCCCTCTCCCTCGCTTCGCTCTCTTCCACCTCTCTCCCTGCGGCGCGTCGCCATGCGGCGCGCCATGGCCTGCTCTCAGAGGTCCTTCAGGGGCACCCAGGGGGCCAGCAGGGGCAGCTCAGGGGGCAGTGGAGGCTGGGGCTCAGCCCCTGGCCCCCCCTGCCTCTCCCTCGCTCGCCTCGCTGGCCTTGGGTGCCGCCCTGAGGCCCCTGTCTGCCTGGCGACCAGGGGTGGGGGGGGGAGTCAGTACGAGAGCAGGCCCATGCGGGCTTGGGAGTGCGGCTCGCGACCTGCGCCCACTGGGGGTCTGGGTTGTTGTGATGAATGCCCTGCTCATGCCAGAAGGCAGAGCTTGGGGTTGACCGACAGGCCCCCCGGAGGGGAATTGGCGCCTGAGAGGGGGGACGCGAGGCGCCCCCCCATGCTGAACTAAGTATAAACTTAGTTGAGTCAAGTAGTAGCGTAGCAGTCACCTTCAAGAATATTTTTTTAGAATAGTAGGTTGTTGCTGCTACTAAAAGCAGGCTACAAACAAAAACGAGAACACCACCCACACCGCGGCGCGGTGCTCGCGTGCTAACACAACCCAAAATGTGAAACGCTTAGGAGCTACATCCTAGCCGTACAACACGATAGACAAGAGTTAAGAGACGTCAGATGCACAGAGCCCGGAATGGTGTGAACAAAATCTTCCGATGACTGTCGCGTTCGCGTTCTGCTCCTCACCTTTCCTCATCGGCATGGATCGATCCAGTCAACGGACACAGCGAAGGGGCATACGGTGAACTAGCATGCACATCGTATCGCCGATCACGACCTGAAGTCATGTGTTTTGATTGGCGCGCACGCTCCGACAGCAAAAGGCAGGAGGCCTACTCGCATGAAAAATAGCACAGGTATGAGTTATCACATAAGGCTGTCGATGGCGGCCCGTGCCTAATTGGCGGTCCATGCCGTAGCGGACGGCCTCATCTTCCCCAGTCAGAGTCGACAAGGAAGTCCTCCTCGGCAGAATCGGGTAGCATCTGCTCGTTTCTGTCATGGATGTCTGCAGCAGATCTGCCGGGTCGTCCGCGCCCGAGTCGCAGAAGTCAAAGCGTCAACACGTCCGAGTCCGCTACACCAATGCTGATACGAGACAGCACGGCGTCTATCCCGACGAGCGGGGGCAATGGGAGGGTTGCAAGTGGGAGCAGTAGCTCACGAGCCATTCATGATGTAGAGCGTGCTCGTCGCTGCGATCGCGACGAGGTTCTGGTGAGGATGGAAGGAAGCATGCAGGATTCGCCGGGAGAAGTCTCGAGGTAACTCGCTGTTATACTGCTGCATCTGCGATGGGGCGCGCCGGTGTGGCGTCTGGGAGGCTTCCAACACTAGGTCTGGCGCCGATCCATCCACCGAGAGCATATTGAACTTGTTTTGATAGGAACCGGTCAAGACGTGCTTGCCGTCGTAGTTGAAGCATGCCTCGAACTTGTCAAAGATGCAGTCCTTCTCGTACAGCACGCACAGCTTGGGGCGCAAGTGCTCGTTCATGTGGAAGGTTTTGATGGGTCGTGACTCCATATTGACGTCCCAGACTCGCACCTGCAGGGAATTTTGGACGGGCAGTTTGGGCGCATGCACGAGGAATTCCAGCGGCTGGGACCGCCGAGGGTGCAAGGCCGCTCACGTTAAGGTAGTCGCGCGTCACAATGTACCGCCCGTCGCGCGAGAACTTGGCATTTGAGATAGACGAGATAATCTCCGAGAAGAAGGATCGGTTGGCCGGGTCCTCGGGCTCCTCAAACACCTTCATTGAGGTGTCACAGAGGGCGGCCGCGCGCATATCGCCGAGCCGAACACACCCGCGCGACGACGAGTACAGAAACGTGTGGCAATGTGTTGGGTGGAAGTCGGCCGACGTGATGACCTTGGAGAGCGCCTCCATGTTGGCCGGCTTCACGTCCACGATGTTGAAGCAGGACGAGTTGTTATTGAGATTCCACACATTGAGCCGCAAGTCGTCGCAGGACATGAAAGACTCGCCATCCGAGTTCAGAGCAATCGAGTTGATGTGGTATGCATGCGCGTTTGAATAGGTGCGCTTCGGAGTCGCGGTTACCACCCGCTCGCGCGTGGTCATGAGCGGTAGCCTCAAGCCGTGGCCCGCACCCCATGCCTGCGCGGCGTTCCCAGAGCTCACGGTTGCACCGTTTGCATGCTCGATATTCATGTTGGATAGGATCTTGATCCTCTTCCCATAGATTTTCCACAGTTTGATGGTCTTGTCGTTTGTAGACAAGAGCATCTTGCAGCCCATGGATCCGCGGCACCACCTGGAACAAGGCCGGCAGAGATGGATAAAACAAGACGGGCAATCTCGGCGCGCTGTGCCGGGCACACAGCTCTGCGTCACAACGCGGATCTCTTCGCGCGCGTGGTGCAAGCGCGCCTAATGCAGTTGATCTTCTCTTCGATTTCTAGGGATTTGAGGTAATCAAACTCAGGCTCGTGTGACTGGAACTCTGTCAAGAAGCAGTACTGAGCATCGTTGCGCGCACGGAGTGACGCATGGTCCGGCCGCACGTCGGGAGAAACTTCGTTGGCCTAACGAGTGAAACAAGAGTGCCGATTATCAACGCGCGAGACCCGAGGCCCATCCATGTGCGTCTAGAAGCTCTACAAGGGGGGCAATTCACACACCTTGTCGACTGCGGCGCGCTCAAAGACCACCGCACGCCCTCCTCGATCGCCTGTCGCGAGGTAATCACCCGTCTCATCAAAATCCAGAGCTGACAAGAGATCAGCTGCGGAAGCAGGCGGGCGGTGGGGCCAGCGTGGCGGGGTCAGCGTGCGCTCCATGTGGGGGGCGCTCGACCGCGGTACTTTCCGCTCCCCCCCCCCCTGCGCCGTGGGCGAAAAACAGAAGCTGGCGTCACCACATTCAGCCCAGCAGCGCCGAGGCGGCGTGCCCGGCGGCAGCGGCGTCTGACGCACCTTCTTGTATGTCTTCCACCCCGGTCCCCTCCGGCTGCTCCTCCCCGAAAACTTGGAAGAAGCGCCAGTCTGGCGGGGCGGCAGCAGCGCTCATCCCGAGAGCTCCAGAGGGTGCAGGCGGAAAGGGGGGGGGTTGCTCTGTGTCGCTGCTGCTGCGCGGTCGGTGCGGGTTGTGAGTAGCTCGAGGGCAAGGGACAGCTCTGTCTCGTCAGGCGTGCGCCCGCTGGGCGAGAGGAGAGACGAGGTCGAGAAGGGGTAGCGCTGGCTGCCTCTCCTGCGCTCAGGCCGCCATGCGCGAAGCGAGAGGAAGGGGGGAGGGGGAAGGGGGGGGGGGGGGGGGGGCAGGAAAGAGGGGGGGGGGGGGGGGGGGGGGCGGGGCGGGGGGGGGGGGCGGGGGGGGGGGGGGGGGGGGGGCGGGGGGGAGAGCGAGCCGGCGATGGCCGGGGGGGGGAAGGAGGGGGGGGGGGCGCCCTCCCTCTCTCTCTCTCTCTCCCTCCCCCCGCCCTTCTTCTTCCCCTTCTCCTCCCCTCTCCTCGCTCTCGCCTTCCGTCTCCTTCCCCTCGAAGATACTGAATATCACACCCTCCTTTTACGTACGGCAAGCACCTCGCTGCTGCACATACGCACTCCGAACCGTCTCCCGTCTCTTCCTCTACCCGGCCACCTTTTCTCCTGTGTTCTGGCACTACGCGCTCGCTTCATCATCTCGCTCTCGCCCTCTCTCTCCTCCTCCGATACAAGAATCTCGGTGGAGTACAATTCATTCCCAAGTGTCCTCCCCGTCTCCCCTTCTCCGCCTCGCCGCGCTCTCTCCGCCTCGGCGCCCCGACAGAGAGAGGAGCGCCGCCGTCTTTGCCACGGCGCCGCCCGCCATTCGCTCCGCCCCCCCCCCCCCCCCCCCCCCGGCCCCGCGCGCCCCCCCGCGCCCCCCCCCTTACCGTATTTGGCCGCAGGCCAAATACATATGTATTTTAACCGCGTCCTGGGCTGCAGGCCTCGAATGTATTTGCGACGTATTTCGCCGGAAGCGCCCCCCCCCCCCCCCCCCCCCCGCCGCTCCTCTCGGCAACTCGATAC
>CM030931.1:414020-450410 GCA_018136815.1 Isochrysis galbana
TGCTCCAGCCGCCGTTCGTCGTCGGCGCTATCTGTGCACGTGAGGGAGGAGGCCTCGCTCGCCACGCCGAACGGGAGCGCCTCGGCCTCAGAGGAGCGCGGGCGGCACACGCCGCTCGCGGTGACCGTGCGCGTCGTCCACGCGCTGAAGCACCTGCACGGCTCGTGGTCCAGCAAGCCTGCACGTGCTTCCCTGGTCTCGGCCTTCACCGATGATCCGAGCCTCTTCTCTGAAGTGCCACTCCGCGATGTTGTGCTCACCTCCCAGCTACCCATCTGTGCTGTGGGCGCCGCGCACGCTCTCTTCAGCACACGATCCAAGTATTCCGAACAGATGTTCATGACCATTGGCTCGACGGATGTGAAGATTAGCAGTTGGTCCCGAGACGACGGGCCGTTTGTCCGCGATGGTGAGCAGTCCTTCCAACCCTTGCCGCTGACCGGCGCGCCGCCGGCGGGTGTAGTCTCCCCGCTGGTGTTGGTGCGGGAGATCGAGCGGCGCCAGCCTGTAAAGACCAAGCTATCTCCCACCCGCATAACCCGGGTTCGCGAGCGTCAGACGCTTGGGCGCACACCAAAGGGCATCTACGTCATACTGATCGATCAGTCTCTGCTCGACGTGCCCTACGGAGATTACTTCACGGTCTACACCAAGCTCACGATCACGGACGGCATCGGCCTTGCTGCAGCCAGTGCGGAGCGCTCAACTACCACAAACATCCGGGTGGCGCCTCAAGCTGGACAGCCCTCTCGTCAAAGACAAGCCACCTTGGCCATGGAAGGCGATGCTCCCTCCGGCCGATCCTCGATCGATATTGCTCGCGCGAGGCCCGCAGCTGCTCATCGCGCAGACGTGCTCGAATGTGACAATGGGCCACCGATGGCGATGGGCGAAGCAGTCCCACTCGTGGATCGGGCGCTCTGCGGTAGCGACCGCCCTTTGTACGACCGAGGGGGCGAAAATGCGGCGGCGCAGTGCGCCATCAGAGTATCCGTCGAGGTGCGTTTCCACAAGAGCACGTTTTTTGAGAAGAAGATTCGGACCAACACAAAGGAGGAGGTGGCTGAATCGTTTGCGAAGGCGCTGCCCTTGATGCATGAGGCTATTGCGCAAGACGCTGCCGCACCCAGGGCCTCTATGGCCGAGTTTGTCATCGTCTAGGCAAAGTCAGCCACGTGCGCATCGTGCAGCACATCAGTCGATGTGGGGCTTCCTCGGAGAACCCATCGAGGAGTACTCGCCTTCTTTCCATTCATGTTGGGAGCCCGCTCTCGGCGAGTGTCGACCTCAAGGATTTTGCATGCCATGAATCGCCTTCCATGCCCATTGTGCCCGCCCATGCGGAGGGGAACCGCACCCGTGCGCCTGAGAGCGGGCCCCATTTCTCGCGCGCTTGTCGCTTGTGAAGAGAAAGGCCTGGTGATTTGGATTTGCTACTGACGGCCGTCGAGCAAATCAGCTGCACGGAGTCTACTGCTCAAGCCATCTCCATGTCATGCTTGCTTCTCAAACCTCACAGCACTCACACAGCCTCAATGTGGCGCGCCCTCTATTCCTTGTACTGTTGTGGGCTACACATCGCCCTCGTGAGTACAGGTACAGGCTCTCGGCCAAGATCTCCGTCGCCAAGCGCTCGATGCATTTCTACGGCCCGTAGCCGCCCGGAACCTGCTCCTAGCTATTCATATGCCCTGTCCTTCCCACTTGTAGCACGTGGCAGTTCCGATCTTTCCCTCTGCAAGCGGCCAGCGCACCGTGCACCGTCCATCCGTGCCATCGGCTCGCTGGCGCATTTTGGCAAAGAGCATGTATCATGTGTCAAGCAAGTGTCGTTCCGTCAATTATGGGACATCAAACGAATGGAGCCATCGAATGTCCATAGTTATTTATATACAACCCCCCCCCCCCCCCCCGAGGCGTGCGCTTCGCGGTGACGCCGTGCGTGCGTATGTCGCGATGTGCATCGGTTCTCCCGCCCCCCGCGCGACGCCGTGTGTGCGCATAATTTTTGATCTACGAAAGGCTGACAATTGCATAAACAGACAACAGAAGTTTTCGCACGGGGCAGATGTGATGATTCGCAATCACCCGGGTGCACGCCGTGCGCACGTACGGCGCGATGTGCATCGGTCTTCACGCGAGACGCCGTGTGTGCGCATACCATCTTTTTGATCTAGCGCGCCCGCTCGTCGAGCTCAACCCACTGGAGCTCGAGTCGGTCGTTGCTCGTTGCACACTCGAGAGGTGTTTGCGCAACCTCTCGTTCGGCCAGAGGGCTTGTGTCGTCCGAGGGCGCGTCGGCGTCGTGCACAGCGCGCGCGCCTACTCGTCGAGCTCAACCCACTGGAGCTCGAGTCGGTCGTTGCACAGTCGGGAGGTGTTGCGCAACCCTCTCCTTCAGCCAGCGCATTAGTGAACTCTCCTGTGCGACCCTGTGCCTTGGCCTCTGCTGCGCTGGACTTGGCGTACGCATGAAGCGCGTATGCATGAGTCCAGCGCAGGCCACCATCGGGCCGAGCTTGCACATGAGCCCTGGGCTCAATGCGCTCGCCTCGGCGAACGGCCTCCATGAGGGCCTGAACTTCTGACAGCGCTCGCCAGCGCGCTCGCCAGCGTCCCAGGGGCCGGCCTCATGGAGGTCGGGCCGTGTCGAATTATCGTATGCCTGCGGCGCGATGGGCGGGGATATGTCACTACCGGACTGTGCGACCCTCGAGATCGAGCGTGCGACCCACCAGGGACCTCCCACATCCCTCGCGAGGCGCTTGAGCTTGGGCTCCTCACCAGCTGGCAGCCATTGCAAGGCCGACAGCCGGCGATCGGCCGACGCGGAACCTCCGCGTTTCTTATGGGGATTCGCCCGACATTCACTGCTTTGATTCCCTCACGCGCGCAATCCTCCCATTCTCCCAAAATAGACCTCCATGGGCCGGACAAGGCGGGGGAGTCACTCACCGACGCCATGGATTTTCGTGGGGTAGAGGGGGTTCGCGGGGGGGGGGGGGGGGGGGGGCGAGGGGGGGCAGGTAAGGGGGGTCCCTGGGGAATCCTTGGACACCCAGGAGGGATGGAAAATAGTTGTTAAAAAGCGTGAGTGACCGGCCTACCATTTCGGCCGTAAATAGTAAATAGTGGTAGTGGGATATTAATTGTTAACTGTACCCGCGAGGCGAGTTTCGGGTGCACCCGGTGACCCTCCTCCCGCCTCCTGCTCCCTCCCCTGCTCTTCTTCGCTCAGAGGACCAAGGCGGCATAAAGGCGTCGAGCAGTGCCTTCTTTTTTTCAAATACCCATTGTATATTAAATTAGTATTTGATAGTGGAGCTGTAGATAGCTAATTATAATTAAAGTTTAAACTGGATATGAAAATAAAAATTCACGTGGTCCTCGTTCGACGGAACGCGACCTCAGACCTCAGATGGCGGCGGGGGTAGGGGTGGGGGGGAGGGCGGGGCAGGCGAAAGGGCCGGGAGGATGAGGGCGTGTCGTAGCAACGCTTGCGTGCAAGTTGTGGGGTCCAGAGTCGCAGGCGCGGCGAGAATATTGAGTGATTTTTAATTAGATGCTTCACAAAGGTTTGGAGTTACTACTCGTATCAGCACTCTTATCACCTCTCACCAAGATACCCCCATGAGAAATAGCGGAGGAGCCAAGCTGTCCATGATAGAAGTACAAGCGCAAATCGAATGGCGTGAAAAGTGAAAACGTCCATGTCCACGTGGCAACTTAAGCCATATCTGCCCGCGAGGTCTCCCAATTGTCGTCAACTATTTGGGCACAATAGTAGTTGCTAGCAAAGCATGGTCCGAGGGGAAAGCCAGTGTCGGCAAAACCATCTCGTCCTCAAAGCGTCCCTCGCCTGTGTTGTCCCTGCCCATAGTCTCGACCGTCCACAGGCTGGCAGAGAAGAGCACAAAATCCTTCGGATTGCGGTCGCCCTTTGTGGCACGTTCCTCGAGTGCGCAGGCCTTCTGTAACTGCGGTTGCAGGAACGTGCGAGCGCAATAGGTGGTATAATTGGAGGCGTCAAGAGACGATCCCCAGCAAGACGAATAGCCGAGAGACGTAAAGGCCTCAGCGAATTCTTCAACGCCCTGGATCTTGCCCGGCTTCCCCTTGATTGCTGTGTTGGCGTCAAGCCCAAAAATGAGCAAATGTTCGGGCATTGACTGGGCTAAAGCATGCACGGCTTGTAGCACCGGCAGCGATGCGAGCCCGTTCGTATCACCATGAAAGCTGGCCAAGAGATAGCTGGTCTGTGCACCATCTGCAGCGGCAAGGTCCGCCGGGCCGCCCGCCTTGGCCTTGACGGAGATGGCAAGTAGGTCTCCAGCCGCGACGGGTGCGTCGGATGTGGAGCACAGGCAGAGCGCCTTATTGGTCAGCTCAACGACGCTCGCCTCGTCAAACGCGGCTCGCGAAAGTAGAAGTAGGCTGTTTTGGTCGGACTTGGACTTGGCCTCAGGCGCAACTACAAAGTGACTCGCGCACAGCGGCGAGGTGTCGGCCGACACTGCTGCTGGGAAGGAGGAAGATGCCTCTTGCACAAAGAGGATATCGTGCTTTCCTGCCGCCAGAATCTCAAGAGTGCGCTGCAGCTTGTTGTCGTAGAGCGCAGCCAGCACCCCTGCCTTGATGGTCTGCCATGCGCCAGAAGGAGACACAGTGTTGACAATGTGGACCTGAAGGGGAAGGGATTTCGAGGAATCACGGAATTGCCGACGTGCTTATAGAGCGTGCCCCAGGCTTCACTCCGAGCAACCGAATGCAGGAGGGGGAGGGAGGGGGATATCGACTATGCGATCGGCCAAGGGGCACAGTGCGGACGGGGACGGACTCCTGCATGAGAGGCGCTGCCAGGCGCACCAAAATGGAGTCAAACACCGCAGCGCACAGTGTTTGCAGTGGAATGGAGATGGCCTCTTCCTCCTCTGTGATCGCTGGATACTTTGCCCGCTTGATGGGGCCAAGAAGCTCGGCAGCAATGGTCTCCTTTGGCGCATCAGAGCTGTTCTTGCCAGGGAGGCGCAGCGGGGTCCGAAACATGAAGTCGGACCACGCCTTCCACCATGCATGCTGCGACGAGAGATCGCCCGAGTAGCACGATATCACAGTTGGGCGGAAGACTCGGCCTTGGTCGGCAGTGTCGATGGTGTTGGTGACGCGATCGGGCATGGAGGCGAGCCGCTTATCGCCCAGCGACTTGTCCTTCATGAAGCCCGATACGATCTTGCGATTCGAAAGATCGTTATGCCAGAATTCGCTCACCTTATCAAGCCCCGTCCAGCCTTGCTCCGCCATGAGCACGTGGAGCGCGGAGAAGTGCTCGGCTGAAAAGACCTCAGAAACAGGCACATCGCGCTCGCCCGGATCGGAGATGAAGGCCTGCACGCCGGCCATTAGCAAGTTGTACTCTGGATCGTCGTGCGTGATCCAGTACTCGAATGGGTTGTTGTTGATGGCGGCAATGTTCCACGTAGCGGCCTTGAGTACTCTACGTTGCGCCATGCCAGCTCCTGCCGGTGTCTCTCCGTCGGCAACACGGACAAGGTAGTTAGCGATATGCCTGAGTGGAGATGGCGCACCTACCAGCAACGCGTCAAGTACGGCATCGGCCAAGATAGCCTCTAAGTTGTGCTCACGCAGGTATCGTTCGATTCGCACGTCCTCATGTGCCATCTCTCCCTGTCTCCCTTCCTGCCTCCCTCTCTCTGTCTCCATCTCTGCCTCTGCCAACGCCTCTCTCTCCTTGTCTCTCCAACACCCTTCTCCTTCCCTTGTCTACGAGCGCAGCAAAATGCAAGTGGTGCTTGGCGTGGACTGTCACTCTAGCCTGCCCCCTCTCCCCCCCCTCCCCCCTTTTCTGAAAGCGAGTCTTGCCTGTGAGTTGGGGGGTAGGTTGGTGGGGGGGAGCTGGGGGGGTAACAAACATAGAGGTGGAGAGGGCTGAGGGGGAGGGGGAGAGTGGAGGAGGAGATGCAGATTGAGCGGGAGAGAAAAAAAACAGAGTGGGAGTGGGAGGGGCCGGGGGAAGGGGCCGGGGCAGAGCGAAGGGCAGTGCGAGGGGCGGTGCGAGGGAGAGGGCGAGCGGGAAGGGAGGGCGGGAAGAGCAAGGGGAGGGGGAGGGGGAGGCGGAGGATGGCGGGGAGGGGGAGGGGGAAGGACAAGGGGGAGGGGGAGAGAGAGAGAGGCAGAGGGGAGATAAGGAGTATGAAAAACAAGGAGAGGAGGAGAGAGAGGGGTATGGGAGAGGGAGGAAGGGGGAGGGAGAGAAAATGTTAGCGGAGGGGGCAGAGGGAGAGGGAGATCGTGTACGGTGTGCGAAGAGAGATAGGGAGGGGGAGAGAGAGGAGAGGGGGGGGAGCCAAAGAGTGCGGAGGGAGGAGTCGGGCGTGTACTGTGTGCTCCATTGCGGCAGAGCGCAAGACGAGAGAGAGGGAGAGGGAGAGGGAAGGGCATAGAGAGGAAGGGGCAGAGAGAGAGGGAGGGAGAGGGGTGGAGAGAGCGGACCTGCGAGGAGCAGATGGAGAGAGAGGTTGGTGGTAATCCTCGCGCCGACACGTAAGGGGACTCCTGGAGACATAATGTAAGGCCTCTATTGCATTATGTTAACGCTGCGGTCCAATGAGAAGAATCGCGAGAAGGGCAACGTGGCAGCAGTCGTGAGGAGCGCTCAAGATGACCTTGGCAAGCCTTAGTTTTTCTCCATGATGAATGAATAGATCCTCTCCCAGAGGGAGGGCAAGCACGCTCTCTCTCAAGTGAAGAAGGGAGAGGACGAGGGAGAGCGCACGCCGTCCCTCCGCGAAGCCGACTTAGAAGTTAGACAGGTGTCCCAAGGGCAAGCTCAAGCTCGCCTTCTCAGCCCACTGAGTGTGCCCAAAAAAAAACCCCGCTGAGTGTGCTGACTGTGAGCTGCCAAAAATCAATGGCGTTTTTTATGGCAGCGACATGGGAGAGTGCGACTTGTCAAATCGCTGCGAGGTTGAGTCGTTGTTTAGCTGGACTTTTCTTCTCCTCTAGTAATAATCAATAATCAACTGTATCTGTATGATACTATATGACCGTTTGTACTTATTAGGACGTTCAGCAACTAACTTTATAGTTACGACGCGATGGAGCGCGCCGGCGAGCCTCTCCTCTCCTCCGGCCCCCCCGCTGAGGGCGGCCCCCCAGCCCCCATGGACCTGTCGCAGTCGAAGCGACCGCGTCCGCCGTCAGAGGCCGAGCAGGTGAAGGTGAGTGCGACTCCGGTCGCACCCCGCGGCCCGTGGCCTCGGGCCTCGGCCACACCCAGCAAGCTAGTGACTAGTGAAGCCAGCAAGGCAGACATGCTGGCCCTCCCCATGGGGGGAGGCAGTCTGCAGACCCCACCACTCTAACACCACGACCACACTGCCACACTCTCCATGGGCATGCCTCATGGCAGAGGCCCCTCTCACCCTGGTGACGGTCGCGCTGCCCCGGGCAGTGCTAGCTAGCGAGCTAGTGGAGGAGAGGGAATGCGAATGAGAGCTTCTTAGGTCCGAGGTAGACACGGGGGACTACAACGCAGGGCCTCAAAAAGTCTAAAGGCACAGAACCACATAAACTAAACCAATGTCGAGTCGAGCGTGGCCGGAGGGCTCTGAGCCACTCCGTCGCGAGCAGCACCGGCGGCTAGCGCGGCGCTTTGGCCCTCCTCCCCACCGGGAGTCGGGTGAATGAAATTCTGGACTGGGTCGGGCAACCCCATTTGGGTGTCTGGACGGGGGACGAACGGCGAACGAAGGGCTGTGGGGCGGCGAGGCGCTCCTAGCGGCCCTAGTGTGTTGGGTTTTAAGAGATTGTTAGACCTACAAAGAACTCTTCCCTCAGGGAGGGAGCCTAGGCTGCTTGAGTGCAGCGACGCAGCGAACAACGACGGACAACGAAGCTGAGAACAACAGGCTACACCGACTCACGAACACACCGGAATCATTCACCCAAACCAAGCAAATTATCAAGCAACCGCGACCCCAAATCACCGATAACTCAAACACGTCGCGAGAGACGGAGAGAGAGAGCGAGAGAGAGAGAGACTCCGCAGCGACGGCCGGAGCGTGTCTCCGTTGTAACTTCCCACGTAGCGGAGAGTCCGAAGGGGAGCGTCATGTCGCGCGACCACGGCGATCACTTTGGATACAGATCGCAACGAGATGTCTTCACGACAGAGGAAATCTTGCCGTTGAGCGTGAACCTTCTAGACGCTTCTAACGAACAACCCTGAGTAGCAACCAAGGGGAAGAAACACCAAAGGGGCCAAGGCTTGCATGTAACTTGCATCAAGGGGAAAGATTCCCTCACCTAGGAAGCGAACCTACACCGGTCTCCAAGGGGAGATGGCAAATTAAACCTCAAATCTCGAGCGGCTAGAGCAACCGACTCGCTCGCCAAAACCTTGACCGAGAAGAAAGAAGCAAGGACCTACAAGCCAAGGGTAGCGGACCTAGGGAATATGAGAGGAAGTTTCCGAACGCCAACGCCAAACGCCGAACGCGGGGATTCAACGAAACCCTATCCAGGCCAAGCAGAACCTACGAAGAACAGGCCTGGACAACAACGAAAGTCAGCAGGTCCCAAGAAAGAACCGGAACCCAACAAGAAACAACAAGCCTTGCAAGAAGCTAAACAAGCCTTCACAAGGTAACTCGAGAGCCTGAGACAAGCGCGCAGCGAGTGACAGGCGACCTGGCTCCTTTGGGTCAAGATTACCCGAAAGGAGGAAACCTGGAATCTAGACCTGACAAACAGGCTAGAAGGAACGAAACGGTAACTCAAATTCTAGATCGCTAGGGACGAACCCTACCAACCTAGATGTACCTGAGCTTCGCCGTGTGGCCGCACGACGAAGGACCTGGAAATAAGAGCCTAGAAATCGCATCATCTAGGATGAATGCGACAAA
Source organism: Isochrysis galbana (assembly GCA_018136815.1). NCBI lineage: Eukaryota > Haptophyta > Isochrysidales > Isochrysidaceae > Isochrysis > Isochrysis galbana. Next base: position 422,945 of record CM030931.1, read on the forward strand.
CGCAGCGAAAACTAACCACACCTGGACGGACGGCCAGGCGTCGGCACCAGGGCAATTCAGCAACGCGCAGACATGCGACAGAGGGGTCGGCACAACGCGGGCAGACCTCGCTGGGGAGATACGACCGATGGACGAGAGAAGACGGAAGACAGTCATGGAACATTTGATGACATCGAGAGAAAGTAAGAGAAGAGGCGGTATACTAATCGACGAGATCTTGAGGCTTAAAATAACCCACAGGTTAGAAGTAAAAGCCTGTCATCGTATGGAATACGACAAAATCACCTGGCCCTCTTTTGACGGAACGCGACTTTCACGGGTCGCGTACTTTTGGACACCGGGTTCAGGGGCTAGAATCCTTCGCCAGTGCTTTTCGAACTCGTGTATACCCGGGTCTCCCGTCTCAGGTGTGGGAGCAGAGTCATGGTAAAGGAGAGACAAGGCAAGGTCTCTATGTGTCATTATGAGCATGAAACGAAAAAATCTTCGCCATTTGTTTGTTTGTTGGTTTGTATTCACGGCCACTTTTTTGGGGGGGAGGGGCCCGGATTTTCTCCCACGTTCAGGGCCTGGCTAACTAAACGCGCGAGGGGGACGACCCGCATATTTGGAAACGAGGGGTACCAAATGAAGGCAAACGACCTGGGGTGGTGTCGAGGCTCAATGGGGCATTGGTTCTTTTTCCGATTATTGGTGTGCCAAGATACGAAAGTTCCGCTTCATACCATGTGCCTTTGTTCTTCACATAGTATTCGCCATCTTGCGTTATGTGTAGTTCGGGGGGCGGTTCCACCGGGTCATTTTGTTCTTTGGTTTCGCGCCTGGGGGGTATGTCCCCCCTCGCCGCCGTATCCTCCAATGTCGACATTGTCGACGTTGCGTGGCTTACTAGTTACTAGCGTGACCCCCCTGCACGCCAAGAGGCAGCGCAGGGGGGTGGATGGTTCTCGCCCCCCATGAGGGGGGTCGAGAGAGTGGGGGGGGCGCGAGGCCCCCCTCCATGGCGACCAATCATAAGATTAGTGTGTCACCCATAAGAAAAAAAATGAGCCCCCTACACCTTGCTCCATCGCTGCGGCCATGCCCATGCCCCCATCCAATCCTGTGCAGCAGCTCCATATGACCCTGACACCATCGCGGTGACCAGGGCGGCCGAGAGGAGAGAGAGCGACGCCATCAATCGCGCTCTCTCCGCAACAGATCCGGATAAAATTCTTCTTACAATCCTCTACACCATCGAACGCACACTCACAGTAATATGAATATACGTAGAATACTAACATAAACAGGCCAGGCGCGAGAGAGGGAGAGGAGAGATAAGAGAAAGAAATGAAGAGAGAGAGGGGCTCGTCGCCTCTCCCCACATGAAGAGAAACCCTACCCACTTAGTAAGTAGAGAATAGGACAGAGGAAGGTAAGGGATAGAAGGAGGACCATATGTAACATGTAACAGCCCCCAGAGCAGGGGAATTGGAGCCTGATGGGGAGGGCACGAGGAGCCTCCCCATTGTGAACTAAGCATAAACTTAGTTACGTCACAAATACAATCTACTGACGGTCTACTGAAAACTTCCCTGAACAAAACGTAGTCGATTTGCGCTCCGGCTGCATGGCTATGGAATGTACGGTACGGCGTGGGCACCTTGGCTGAGGCCGGTCTCAAAGCCCGCTCATGCGCCCCTCCCCTTCCCTTGACCCCCCCCCGAGCATTCTTCCTCCGGATTCAGCGAGCTCTGAGTCCCTCAGTGCCGATGCGGGTAGAGTTGCGATGCCGCGGCTTGAGCGTAGCGTAATGCTTCCTGCTGATGAAGTCTTGCAGTTCATCTTTAATTCTTTGGAAGAATCTACCCTCTATGACTGGAAGAATCTGGTCTGCATCGTTCCTGTTCTCCTTTCTAGCCGGTGCGTTGACACGAATCTCTGCGCGCGCGTACGCGTTCAGATAGATATCGAGTGCGCGTCGCTCAAGTGGATCAGGCGTCCCACCATCTTCTGGGAGCGATCGCACTCTGCCAAGATGCGGCTTCCGTGTCCCGCTCCAGTGCACGACGGCGACTGCGCTGAGAGGTATATCTAGTATCGCTGCGCAGATGCGAACCCCCCTGTCGGCCTTCATGTTGTACTCACACCCCACATGAACAACTGAGGAAGGTGCAAATTTCTCGTGCAAGAGAAACGTGTATGCAGCAGTCTGAAAGCCATTACCACAAGGGTTCGAGAGGTTGCCGGGCTCATGTAGCCATCCCGAAATCAACCCAAACCGCGTGTAATTCGGTTTAATGCCCCAAACGCCGGTGTTCCATAAATGATATCCACTAGGATTGCATCCCGTGGGTGTCCGCAGCTCTTCGACGTGCACCTCTTGCGCTAGGAGGTGATCAATGTTGTGCAACACGGCGAGGTCAGTGTCTAGGTAGAGCACGAACTCGAACTGGGTGAGATTAAAAATGTGAAATATGGAATATGTCGGCCGAAAGTACTCGGGCCTCTGTGTGCCCTTACCAGCCTGACAAGAAACAGACCATTCCTCCACTGGTAGCAACCCAATGCGAAGCCGCTTCGTCTCTCGTTGCAAGATAGGGTTGCTTGCCCAGGTAGTCGAGACGAGAGCATTGATCGGGTACTTTGGTGCAGTCTGGGTGAGCACATCAGCAGCTGCTAGCAGGCTGGTGAGCCGGCCGTGCGTTCAACAGGGCCGAATAGGGCAAATATGTAAGAGGCAGTGCTGGGCATCGTCGCGGTCGAGCTGTCCTCCAGAGTAAATGATCCGTGAAGGCCCGAACCGATTTGCGGTCGACGTATTTTTCGTCGTTCGTTCGCGCCGAAATCGGCAAATATTTGGGCAAGGCCCGGACGGAGAGAGGCAAAACCGAAGACTGACAAAAAGTCGCCTTGGAAAGCGCATATTGGCCAGGTGTGAAGAATACTTCACGTAAAATTCGCATACACATACATGAACAGGTTTCCTGACATCTTCATGCCTAACACATTCAAGACGGGTGAATACAATTGACATTTGGGATCGAACCAAAGCATTGTATCTCACTGATATGCTGCACCCACAAGCCACAAGTGATCGACCTTGCCAAAAGCAAACGAGGGGTTGAATGCGCAAAAAAGGCCAGTTACTCGGTGCTGTTCTTGGCAACGGTAGGGAGTAGCACATTCATCTTTTATCTGTTAGGTGGTCTTCAAGATACTGGTAAGCTTTGGAAACCTTATCAACGAGTTTTCCCCATTGAGCATTGAGGGAGAGCACAAACATCTATAGCTATAGCCTGCCTGCCTGCCTGCCGTATTTCATTCTTGTCCGATATAATAAAATAACTGAGCATTATAGTACCACTACTCCCACTAAAAAAAAACATTCTTGAAGGTGCCCGCTAAGCTTCTAATGACGCGCTCGCTCCCGCGCTCCCGCTACCATCGCCATCGCCTATACCCCTACCTCTGCACCCCCGCCCGCTCCCCCCCTCGTTCCTTTTTCTTCGGTTTTGGGGGGTCGGCCCACGTACACTACTATGGGCCTAGCGCTTGGGGGGGGGGAGGGGCAGGCTTCTTGCGTTTGTGCTGCGCCTGTCTCGGGACCATCTCATCCCAGTGTGGGGGCCGGGCCTTTCGGCCTTCCCCATCGGGTTCCTCCCGTGGAGGCAAATTGCCTATTGCTATCCCTGGTCGCTGGGTCCGGTGTTGTTTTGCTGATGTACTATGTGTTTTATGTTGAGGCGCTCTAGTACTGATACGAGTTTACTACTTGGAACTAATTCGTTGTCGTCGTTTGTTTCGAAGATTGGGCGGAATTCGTTGACATCTATACGTTTCTTGGGCTGGCGGCCCATGTCTGCTTTGGCTCTTCTCGATGCGTCCGTGTTGTTTCCGTAGAGCGCCGCTTTGCACAACGTGGTGTATCTTTCGAGCATCCTTCTAACGACGTGATCGCTGTTGAATTTGATGTTGTCGTAGTGTATTCGATAGAAGTCGGTGAGTATGTATCTCCAAGCCAATAGGTACAGGGTTTCCCTAGCGGGTGACGGTGAAGAATTCGGTAGTAGGAAGAGTCTTTCTACGGCTTTCTCTGCTTTCGTTTTGGTCCCGGGGCTGTAGGCCGGCGAAATGTCCGTGAGGTAGTGTATCGTGTTGAACACGCTATCTAGCGATGGGCACGTCCCTATATGGACGGACGATTCATCATCTTGCGCGCATAGGCGACAGGTGGGGTCCCGTCCCGGGAAACGGTTGTACGTGCCTATTCTACGGTGTGTTATGTGTTTGTAGTGCATGTAAAAGTCTCTAGGAGTGATTAGCGGGGACGTGTAGATCCGGGCCAAGTGTTTCCATGTGTCCGAGTCGACCGGTAGTCTTTCGCCCCATCTGGCGGGGCCGTTTTGTTGGCGTATTTTGGGTTCTAGCCTTTAGAGCGCGGCAGTTATGTGGCTTACTTGTGTTTTGTTGAGTGGCGTCTTTCCGTCTATGGAGTATTCGTCTGGGAGCGGGAAGTCTGTCGGCCTGTTGCCTTTGTATCCTTCTCCCCACCTGGTCGGAGGGTATATATCTAGGTCCGCCGGGGCGGTTGTTGGTTTGCCTATTATCGGAGTGCCCAGGTACGAAAGTTCGACTTCGTACCACGTGCCGCGTTGTAGGAGGTAGTATTCCCCTCCTTTACTAATCCTTATGTCGAGGGGGGGTTCCTTTTGTGTTTCGTGTTTGTCGTCTAACCGCTCGCTCTCCCCTTTTGTCAGAGCAAGGCTGATCTCACTCTTGGAGATTGCCTGCGAGGGCGCGCCGGCAGCTAGCGCGGAACGCGGTTCTTGTGGGGAGCTCATGGAGCTTTCCTCGGGGGTGACTACGGGCATGGTGATCGACGCACGACGCACGACGCACGCACGGAGCACGGTGGGCGCGGAAGTGCGAAAGGAGGCTTGTGGGAGGTGGTGGCAGGCGACTGGGGGTGGCTCAGGCGCGTGCTTGACTTGTATTGACTCGTTGACTCGGGGTATAGACTCGGGAACTCGTACCAGATGGAGCCCGGGGACGAAAGGCGCAGTACGCACAGCCGTTGGCGTCGGTCCACTCCTTGACGTCGCGGTCTAAGTCGTCGAGACGCGGCGCGGTCATGGTGGCATCGGAGGGGCGGCAGCGCGTGAGCGCAGCGCGAAGGGCCGGGTGACCCGCGTAACGAGAAATTTGCCAGAAGCGGGCTCGCGCTCGAGACCAGCTACCTGGATCCCATTCCGAGAGGCCCGAATCGGCCGGAAGCCCAAGGCCGTTCGGAGGGGGCTCACATTGGCGACGAGAAGACGTGCTTTTGCCGAGGGGACGGTCAAGAAGTGCGTCCGGTAGCGGAGACGATGCGGAGTAATTCGTAGGTGGAGGAGGAGCCCGACGATTGTCAGCGCCAGTCGTCTTGCGGTTCGAGTTGTTGTTTTGCGATTTTAATGCCTCGGCCACCGCCGCTTGGACGGCGGCGACCATCGAAGCCGTAGTGTCCACGGGATTAGAGGCAGCCTTAGCAACTTTGGCGGTCTTGGTGGGCTTGGAAGTAGTCGCCGGCGGCGTCACGGCGGCGACCGTGGTGACCGACGCTTGTTGTTGGCCAGCGCGGGCTTGTTCGTACGGGCTCAGGTAGCGCTGGCAGAGGTTGACGCACGAAAGGGCCGAACGAGGGAGCTCGTGGTTCTCGACGCGGAAGCGAGTCTTTGCAAGACACTCGCCAAACTTGGTCGCGTTATCCACGCCGCGAGCCGCGTCGACCTTGTCGTTCCGAATGATGGACTCGAATCGTTGATTGATATCGTGCGACATGTTTGGGTGGTCCCAGACCGTCGTGGCATCCACCTTCGCGTCACCCATCTTGCGGACGTACGCGCGCACCAAATTCTTGGATAACTCTAAGAGATCGGAGCCGGCTTCACGGGCTACGAGCCTGTCCCACTCCATGGAGGCGGAGTCTTTGGCGAAGCCGGGCACGTTGGCCGCGAAGGTGGCGTCGCACTTGCGGAGAAGCACGTCGCAGGCCAGCGCGGGGTTGAGAGAGAGGACCGGGTCTTCGGCGAGATCGAGGAGGAAGGCGTAGATCCTTTGGTTGCCGGTGGTGCACAAGTTGGCGGCCGCTAGCAAGGATGTAAAGATTTCACGGTGGTCGCAGCCGAGCGAGAGGGCGCGCTCGAGCGGCTTGATGAAGGACAGACGAAAATCATTCCAGGAGGTGGCCGCTGTCTGGACGTTGTCCGAGGCCAGGCCCTTCGGGAACTTGATCTCGGAAAGCTCTTTGCCCATTCGGACTTGGTGATGGAGGGTGCGGTCGAGGAAGAAGCGGCTCCGAGCCCACTTGGTCACGTGCTCCTTCTCGAAAAACACGCGGTAGTGCCAAACATTGCCGGCTCGAGAGAGGCCGCCGTTGAGAATGGCGTGGATGAGCTCGAAATCGTCGGACTTCCTGTAGAGAGAGGCTACCTCGTAGGCGGCATCCTCAAACAGTTGGCCCCACGAGGCTAGGATGACCTCTCGCTCAGAAGCATCACCGGCGAGGCTTGGATCGACGGGATGGCGCCGAGCCGCCGGATTTGGAAGCGAGCGGAGGCCCGCGACGGTGGGTGGAGGTTGGGGATCAGAAACAGGCTCGGCGGACGTGACAGGAACGGGCGTATTGAATACGGGATCGGAATTCGAATTCGGCGGAACGGAGAACGGCGCGGCGGGCAAAGGTTGAGAAGGGGACTCAACCGAGGCCGGAGGGGCACCAATGGAGTTGTCTCCTTCTTCCACAAGCGGTGGCGAAGCTTCGACTCGAGGAGAAGTCGTAGTGCCCGCTTGGCCTTGTAGAATGCTGAGTATCGCGTTGAAGGTAGACCCCACCTCCCGCTGAAATTCTTCGTGGCGTTGGGCGGCTTGGAGGGTAGAGGACTCAAGGCGGTCGACAGCGCCGCGGAGAGCCTCAATCTGGACTTGTTGGTCCATGATTTGGGCGGCGCCGACGGTGGCGGTCGGAGGTGGAACGAAGTTACGTTTGGGGTACGAGTACGTCGACGACGGGGGTGGAACAAACTCTTCATTTGGTGGGGGCTCGAAAGGAGGGAGGGACCGGACGGAACCCACATCATCTTCAGCACCAACCACAGAGGGATTGAGAGAGGAAGGAACACTTGGCAAAGGATCAGCAAAAGAAAGGAGAGGAAAGGCCGCCGGTGGAGCAACGGACGAGGCGAGAGGACCCCTTCCATCTACTGTCTATTAACACTTCGGCCGTGTCCGGCAGAAGGGCTACTCTCGGTGAGGAGTCGCGTACCGCGATGCCCACACCGCTGGCCGGATCGGCAGGGGTGGCTGGTGCTTGCACCATGTGCCATCCCATCGCCTTGGCGGTCATGCATGCTCTGCTGTGTGACCCGTCCGCGTACGCGTGGAGTTCTTGCAAGAGGATTACATCTATCTTGGCCTTTCTCGCCTGCGTCAGGACCGAGCAGAGGGCCCCATTTCTGGTGCCGTTGATGTTGAAAGACGCGATAGTGATCGGCCCGGCCCGAAGCCATCTTCGTATGCGTGTAGTTCCTGAAGCAGTAGTATATCTACTCTCGCTTTCCGCTTTCCGCGCACTTGCGAACCAACTATAAAGTTAGTTGAAAATATGCATATTGCATATTGCATATGCATATGTCATATATGTGCCATATGCTGCATATTTCTACCTGGGCCTACACTTGCCCCACAGCCGCCCGCCGCCCGCCCCCAGCCCCGAGCCCCCCCCCCCCCCCCTCGCGTTCCCGCGCGGCCCCCATCCCTCCCGCCCCCGGGGGTGCTCTTTAACGATAGCTGAGCAATAACTGGTAATTTTTAAAGTTAAAGTTGCTCGGTAAGTTGCTCAAAGTTGCTCGAGGTTGCTCTTCTAGGGGTAAAGATGCTCGGAGTTGCTCGCACGCTCAAACACCCCAAAGTTGCTCGAAAAGTTGCCGGCAACTCTTGCCTGGCCCTATTTGCCTCTAAATAGTTGATGATACGGCGCGCCATAATACTCTACTGTCGCAAGACCGATCGAGATCGGCTGCTTAGCCCTCACAAGGGCAGCCACATTCGGGAGAGTGCTTGCGTCCGTACCCAACGTGCGTGCTGTTTCCCGGAGCCCTACTAACTCTCGGGTCAGGGTGCTCGGCCCTGCTAGAACTGCCCAGACAGGCATGGGTAGGCAGCCGCATCCAGGGAAAAGAATAGATCTAAACGATCTAAAGCGAACTTCACAGTAGACAAACTGTTGCATTCAAGTATTCGAGCAGCCATTTTGTCCAGAGGACTACGTCGGCCGCCTTTTAAACTCTAGCGTCGAACCACTTCCACTTCGGGGCCGCTAGCCGCTATAGTGTTTGTAACCTCTAGCGTGGCGTGCCGTATATAATGAAGTTTACTATCGTGGCTCTACCGAATATTGTCATGTAGTTCGTAGCCAATGCCAGTTTGGCGACATTGTTGTCTATTTCATCCGCTAGTTTCTAGTCTACCCTATGCAATAGGAGTAGTAGTAGTGTAGTAGTAGTTCCATGCGCCTGTTTGCTGTTTGCGCTCGCAAAGTGAATAGCGGCTGTCCCGGCAGAAAGAAAGTACTGGTCGCAGATTTGTGGGCATATGATCACGTAAGTACGTCGAGATCAGAGTGCTACGATGGTGCATGCGGTTGCCTGTGAAAACTCAGAGTTACTTTGCCGCCGGAGGTGCTTGTTGTGGTATTGAAGGCAATGTCGAAAATTCGTCTACATGGACGGCGCACAGCGACGACTTAAACCGCGATCCGAAGGGATCGTCGTTCTTATCGAGCTTCTGCGAATAGAGCACGTACACCACGGACTGACCCTGCTTATCTATTACACGGCGCACCTTGAGCGACTTGAAGAGCAGTGAGCGCGCCTCTGAGAAGACCTCTTCCCCCTCGTTTGAGAGTAAGGCGTCTGAGCTGACGATGACACGCCCACGGTTGCTGCATGTAAGGCCGGCAAGTGTTGGGTCCTGAAACACGTCTCCCTTTGCAATCTTCTCAGTGAGAGGCTTCTGGAAGTCGGAGAGGTAGAGCTGGACGCCATCGACCTTTGGGTCATTGAAGGCCTCGATCCGCAGTGTGTCCTTGAGGAAGAAGCCGGATCCTGACATCTCCGCGACGACTCGCTGGTTGACGTTGTCCGCGTTCGCGGGTGCGAGTGGCGGCGCGCACGCCAGCGCCGCCGCGCACGCCAGGGCCGCGGCGTGGCGGCCGACGATGGAGGGCGTCGGCAGTCGCATCGACGAGAGGAGGGGAGGAGAAAGTGAGAGAGGTAAGTGGGGGAGGGGGGGGGGGAGGGGAGAGCAAGAGAGAGAGGTTGAGAGAGAGAGGTTGAGAGTGAGAGAAAGAGAGGGGGGGAGAGAGAGGGGGGGGGGGGGGGGGGGAGAGAGAGAGAGAGAGAGAGAGAGAGAGAGAGAGAGAGAGAGAGAGAGAGAGAGAGAGAGAGAGAGAGAGAGAGAGAGAGAGAGAGAGAGAGAGAGAGAGAGAGAGAGAGAGAGAGAGAGAGAGAGAGAGAGAGAGAGAGAGAGAGAAGAGGGTTTTTGCAGCGACTCCACGGGGACTCAAGAGTACTCAACAGGCTTGATTCCCCGTCGAGTCGCTGTTGAGTCGCTCTTGCAAAAGGCCAAATCAGACGGCGGAGACCCAACAGAGGGCTCCTCAACCAATCTCGCGCCGCCAGAGCGCGCTGGCCAGCGATGCCCACCCGGCCCTTCACGGCGCGAGAGCTGGAGGACTGCAGACTGGCCATGTTCCTGGCGCTGGAGGAGCGGAGAGACAGGGCGCGCAAGAGGGCTCGCGACGGGCCGGACGCCGCCACAGACGACTTCTTGGAATTCGCCTTTCTGGCGGTGGTTCGCCTTTCTGATGGTGGCAGCGGAGCCGCTCATGCGGACGACGCGGTCTCGCATAGGGGCCCGAGCGGCTCTCCATTGTAAGGCTGGAGCGGGAGGCTGCAGCAGCTGGCGGCGGCGACGGCGTGCTAATGCGCGACGTCTACGCGCGCTTTGGCGTGCGCCTCGTCGACCTGCGACGCTTTGTGCACGAGTTGGACATGCCTTCAGGCATGCGCCTACGTGGTCGCCATGTGATCATGTGATGAGTGGCGAGGAAGCTGTTCTCATCACCTTACGCAGATTTAAGCACGCAGGTGAATAGCCACGCCTGTGCACACGCGTGTCTGCCTTCCCATCTGCCCCCTTCCCTCTCACTCTGCGCCTCGTCTCCCAATCCCGTGCTGCAGGTAGTGCGGCGGCACTCACATGGGAGTTGGGCCGTAGTGAAGCGGCCATCAGCGCAACGCATGCTGCGGTGGTGGACCACATTCACACAAGGTTCAAGGTTCCCCCATCTCATTGATTCCCGTAGCTTTTCTACGTTTGCCCCCCTCTTCCCAAGGTTTGCTGGCGCCTTTTTGTGGAAGCAGGGTTCCATTGCCCAATCTGGTCGGCTTTTCATTGATGGGAAGTTGCGGAAGGTAGCCCGACAGCCCGACCCGTTCGAGCTCAGTCCATGTTGTACTTAGGACATAAAAGGTGCCACGGAGTGAAAATTCAAGGTGTTGTGTTTCCCAACGGCATCCAGCCTTGGCCGTACGGTCCTATCGATGGGTCGCGCCATGATTCTTTTGTGCTTCAGGCATCGTTCGTCAGGATTGATACCCATCCGCCTGCACCGATGCACCGACTGTTCACCAGTGCACCAGTGCTGGACGCACGTTTGTGTTGTGCTGTGTTGTGCTGGACGCATGTTTGTGCTGGACGCACGTTTGGCGACTCCGCTTCCCCAATGTCACCGTACCTTTACTACCGCATGTACCGTGGGAACATGCCTCCATGGCAGGCTTTCTTCAATAGAGTGTTGGCACCCCATCGCCATCGCGTCAGTGTAGAATGACCTCGACGGCTCGCCGAGCAGCGTCACGGGCCACAGCATCCATGTGCTCAACGTCCCAGGAGTTCCTAGGAGAGGTGGGCCTTGAAGTTTGTCGTTTTCCTTCGTCCTTCGGAGAAAAAAGCTTCTTGCTCCTGCGCCGTTGTTCGGGTGCAAGGTCTGCGGCCGCACATTCCCCAAAGCGATGAGCCTGCGCTTGGATTGTCTGCAGCACAAGCACAAGCACGCAGCCAACGGTTCGGGTGGGGAAGTGGAAGTGGAGACGCTCCTCCTTTCTTCTTTCTTCCTTCATTCAGCTCAACGCACACATGCAGCAGTCGGATGGCATTCACATTCTTGTTCTTGTTCCACCTTGGAAGTCCTCCTCCTCCTTGCGTGCTTTCCGATGTACTCGTTCTCGTTGTCTCGGGCGGGCACCGATGCCACATGCATGTGGTTGCGCATCGTGGAGGCACCAGCGCTTCATGGCGGTTAATTGCTCTCGGCCCACAGCCATTTGGATATTCTTAAATATGTCGACGTTAACGGTTGCCCACGGGGAGCGCCAACATGAGTAAGTTCGGCTTAAGGTGCAACATAGTGCCGCCAATAGAGCGTGGAGTTTACGGGTTGTTGAGCAGTACCACTTGTTTGTCGAAAGGTGTGGCGAGCCAAAGCTGGCCGTAGAGCACGGATCCTGCGTTGCGTCGTGAAGACCCTGGGCGGTGTGCCCTTTTGTTAAGGGATGGTGGTTGATGACACCATACTCGCTCAAGGGTTGACCAAATGTTGTTGATGAGGTAAGTTGGCACTTCCACCGCTGGGGTTTGATGTAGGTGCGAGTAACCTACCACATCAGCACGAGTAGATGGGTCGTCCATGACGGTATGAGAAGATGGTGAACTGTTCTCGCGAACAGTGGGTCTCTTCCATTGCCGAAGAAGCTCGTGACTCTCTGTGCGCTCCGCATTCCCTGGCGACTTACAACTACGAAGATCTCACAGACGAAGTCGCTCATTTGCAAGGAGTGTATCGCGAGGGGCGCCGCCTAAAATAATCTAGTGGCAATTCAACCGGTATACAGAAAGAGATACTGCAGTCTGAGTTGCATTCTCACCGCTGCACCGAAGCGGCACTTTTTGACTTGCTGCTGAAGCGTTCCGCCTTCGGGGGCTCCAGTGAGAAGTATGGATGGAGAAAAAATTGGGTTCCCATCCGCCTTTCCACTGATGGAGTACGACTCGCGGTCACATTTGCGTCTGGGGTCGCCAAAAAGGCACCTATAACATTGACGGTCTATCGGTCGCCAACTACAAGTGGGATGCCCCCGCAGAAAGGCTTCAATTGGAGGATACGGACCGTGGGGTGTATCGAGACCACCAATGGCGTCATGATATCAGCTGTCAAGCAGATGCAGATGTCAAGCTCATATCCATCGACCCGGGTATCAAGAAGAAACTACAGATTGCTTCGGCTCCTTTGTCGCGATGCGCTGACGCGACGAAGCTTGCGGAGCTCGCTGCAGTTGAGCCCAGATCCGTCTTTTGGGAAATTTCCTCCAAAGAATGGGCAGACTACGCGGGGACCAGGCGCTGGGAAGCCAGAGTCGTCGGTGCTCGACAAAGGAATCAACCGTATGACGTACTTGTTGAGGAACTGCGGATGTGCAGGAAGAAGACAGCCAATCGCGAGACCTTCAAGGATTACCTCTTCCATCTCCTTGGGGGGTTTTCCACATTCACATCGCATCTCTTGCATCCTCAGCGTTCAATGGATCGATGGCGTGAAACCCGGAAGGCGATGAGTGCGCTGGCTCGCATCGCGGACCGAGTCTGGGGGATCAAGAAAAGGAAGAAGGGTGAGCCTCGCGTCCCGAATAACGAAAAGAAGAGAACTATCGTGCTGATAGGAGATGGGTCATTCGCGGACACTTTCCCAAAGAAAAAGTTTGTGCGCGCACTCGCGTCGCGCGGTTTGACGATTGTGCTCGACGAGTACAACACTTCTTCGATGTGTCCCTGCGGGGAATCCAAACTGCAGGACACTGCGGCGATCTTTCAGGTCGCATCTGATGACGCTCCACGTCGCCCTTGGTGCCACAAAGCAGCCGAGCACGAAGGACCATGTCACGTGATGTCTACCTTTCTTCTGAACCAGCTAGATACCGACCGTGATGAACTAGCTTGCATGCAAATGTTGCTTGCTGGGTATGAAGGGTTGTGTCACGGAACTAGACCGAAGTGTCTGTGCTCAGGTGTATGGAGGAAGGGGCGTCTGTAGTGAAATGGTGTTTTGTGTCCGCTTAGCGTTTTCGTACATAACGTTAGAAGAAGCTTTGACGGCGTCTCTATGATAATTTTAAAACGATCTAATTTTAAACGACTACAATACAACTGTGGACATTGATCGCTCAATTCGACTGATGTCCCACAATTGACGGAACGACACCTTACTGAAGTATGAAGTACTGCTTGCTATGGGGTGGGACTCACCGCGAGAGTTTTGTTTTTGTGCCCCCCGCCCCCCTCCCACGCCCCCGCTCCCCCGTCCCCCGCCGCTCGCGCGCGGGTGCTCCTCTCGCCGTCGAACCAGCCAAGCCCCAGCCTCCACCTCTCTCTCCCTCCCTCCCTTCCTGCCAAGCGGCCGAGCTCGTAGCGGCGTATGGTCGGCGTGGTACCCAGTCATCCACTCGGCTCGCGCGCCTGGTGGCGCGCGCACGCAGTCGAACTGCACGACAGCTGGAACCTCGTCTTCCTCGGCAGCCTCAACCTCGCTCACCTGGTCTGGTGGGCAGGCCACAGCGTGTCGCACCGCGTCGTCGAGTGTCTCTTCTTCGCCGACTTCATCTACATCTGGGCCGACTTCGCATGGCTGCTCGCGCTGCCAGAGTGCGTCAACCCGCGCGTCTGGCGCACGCTCGTCGCGCACCATGCCACCATTGTCTCCATGAGCTACCTTGGGTTCAACAATCCGGTGAGCAGGCCGGATCGTGGCGGTTGGCGGGTTACGTTGCATGTGTGTTCATCGCCGCCTACGGCGGTTGGGTCCATGTCGCCCCGTGGCGTGTGGTGTGACGGTGGAGGATATGCGTCGTCACACCCAAGTGTTCACCCTTGTGTGTGTGGTCCGACAGTGGAGGACGTACTTAGTCATGCCCCAACGTTCTCCCCACTTGGAGCGGCAGGTGCTGATGCGACACGCGGTCCGTTGTTGGGTCGTTGAGGTCGCCTCATGGAACCACATTGCGACGCGCAAGTTTAAGTCGCCTGTGTTCGAGAAGGTGAACAAGCCGCTTTACATTGTCACCCGTCTAATAGGCTGGCCGGTCGCATACTTTGCTTACTTGCGCGACCGCAATTCACTCTCCGCGTCCGAGGTACTGAGATGGGTGCGTGCCGCCCGGCCACTTTAAGCGGCCTGAGGGGGGCTTGATCGCACCCCACTGGGGTAGCTCCGACGACCGTCCCGTCCCATCCACGCAGGTGCCGTCGCAGGTGCACATATTGCTCTCTTTCATGCAGCTTTTGCTGTATGGGTTGATGATTCATTGGGGATACAACCTGCTCTTGCGCAAGCCAGACCCACCCAAGGGGAGGAAATCGAGCTTGGGAGCGCGCGCAGTGATGTAGGTGCGGCAGTGAGCACAGGTCTTGTGCATACCCAGGCGGACGAGGATCCCCAGCATGTCTCAGTTTCGGATCGGTTAAGCGAGACGATTCGCTCTATCTTTGCGCCAGCGACTTTGACCCTCAAGACCAAGAAGGGTGAGTAGAAGAGCACAACGCGGAGCCGGCACAGGGGCCGCTAGACCATAGCGATGAGGCTGGACAGACGCGCGATGTAGTCGCCGCCGGCTACTATGTGTGTGCATGCGAGTACGTATCACTCAAGGCTAAATTGAGGCCAAGGTTGGGGGCTGGGAGTTATCTCTGTGGGGGACATCAGCGGTCGACCATGAGCTTCTCTACTTGTTCTCTACCCCCAGGGAATTTCCCGCACGTGATTTGCGTTTGATTCGCTCTCTGGGGACGGACTGAATCCGTCGCAGGCGTGCACACGGGTGATAGATGACTGGATGGCCCGAATCAATCCCATGTGCGTGCATGTTATGTGTCTCGCTTGTTGGTTGTTAGACCAGTCAGACACGACGGCTAAAATAACGAAAGGCCGATCGCGGATGCGACAGTACACTAATAGAGTACCGTGTTGCGTTGAGGTTGAGGCGTTGGCGTTGAGAGTGTTGAGAGTTGAGAGAATCGGGGGCGGTCAGCGGTCAGGGTGGCTTCGCCTTTGGTCGCCTTTGGCGATGGCGATGGGGAAGCGTCGAAGTTTTAGTACTGAGGGACCGTATCCCTTCGTCACCAACGGAGCAACGGAGCGCCTTACCCCGAGATGGAGTTATCCGCCGTTGTTGACGCATGGCTCGTCCGGTGCGGATGCTACTTATCTCTTAAGAGGCGGCTGGAAGCACCTGCAAAGGTGCTTCGAGACCCTTTTTTATTCCTAGCATATTGGCGGCCCCTTGGAGCCTAGAGAACACTAAAATTGAGCTGGAGCCTTGCCATCAATATGGAGGACTAGTCTTATGCATAAGATGGAGTCGCATCGCCCGAAATTTGCTCCCATGACCTGATCGGTGGCGATGCTGCCGACGAGCCGGCGTCGCACGTCGTTCACAACGCATGCTGCAGGAGATCGAGTCAGAGTTCACAACTCTCATCAAGATTATACGTGTCGGGGGCATTTATTGATGCTGAGTAATCTAAGCCTTACAAATCATACACAAGATGAACTGCTCACAAACCCTTTGGACCAGAATATTTCATGGGCAAAGCGTTCCCCTTTGAGACAGACCACATACAAGCGAGCGGAGACGAGCACACAACACACAAAAGCATTCAGACTGCACGTGCGCGCATTGCAGTGGACTGCCTGCGCGTCGCCGTGGCCAGCGCGCAGGCAGCCCATATGTGTCTAGCCATAACACTCCCTGATCGGGCGCGCAGACACAGACAGCCTGCCGTAAAATTGCTGGCTCGTGCTCGTGCGCTGCGCCATTGCCGCTGCAGCAGCTAGCCGCCAACACCAGCAGCCACTCGCCCGCCACTGTGGCGATCGGAACGTGCCGACCCACAAACAAAGGCAACCAGGCTTGTCAGTCCCCCTTCCCACCGCCTAGATGTTCGCCCATCTGCTCGTGAAAGGTGAAGCACCTTTCGCGGAGCGCGCATGCAGCGCCGCCCAGGTGACACAAATGGTGACCTAGCTCGCGCTGCGCGTCGAGCTGGGGGCTAGGGCCAAGATATGATGGGTGAGGGGTATGGAGACGCCCTCCCATGCCGCTACAGCCGCCAACGAGGTGGTCTGAGAGGCATGGGAGGGCACGGCGCGGCGCGGCAACGGCGTGCAGCACCTCCGAAGGTGCTTCGCCTCTTAAGAGATAGCTAAAAAGATGTCCTACGACGATATAAGTTCTAACGGCTATTCAGCTTGTTCCGGGCAAAGCAGAGCTCGCTCGCACTCGCGCCGGACCCCCTGCCCACCCCCTCCCTCCCTCCCTCCCTCCCTCCCATTCTGCCTCTCGCTCTCTGTCGCCCGGTCTCACCCTTGCCCTCCGCCCTCCCCCCCACCCTCCGCCCCCTCCTTCCCCATCCCTCTCTCCCCACCAATCACCCGCTCGCCACCTCATTCTCTCACGCTCACCAAGTCCCCCTCATGGCATCTCGCAGCCGCGGCGGCTCCTCATCGCCGCCGCGAGCCCTACGTCAGGCAGCGCTGATCGCCGGCTGCGGTCTAGGCTTTGTAAGCCTGTTGCGTCTCACGTGGCCCTCCGGTGACCACCTTGAACTGCACCAGAGTGGTGGGGGCGGCCGCTTTGCGGTGGAGGGGCACGCAGCACTCTCAGTGGATGAGCGGCGTGTCGCGGACGGCAGTAAAGCGGGTGTGGCCCCCGCCGGTGGCCGCTTAGCACGCGTCGGGCTCATTATGCTCATAGTCAACCGCTTTCCCAAGTGGTGGCCCTTTTTGGTCGCCACATACAAGCGAAACGCGCCGCAGTACACGCTTCTTGCAGTTCACACGGCAGGGAGGTATGAGGCACCGCCTGCGGTCACCGTTGACGACGCGCATATACGATACGTACACATTCCGCCGGAGGAGCTGCGCAGCCGCTTTGTCGCTAGGCTGGGTGCTTCACAGTCGCAGGCCACCGCTAAGCTGGCCACACTCAAAGGGCTGAGCGACCTCAAGCCGTTCTATGGGTGCTTATTCGAGCAGGAGATTGCGGAGTACACTCATTGGGGTTGGGTCGACTGGGATATACTGCTAGGCGACATGGCTTCAATCGTTCCTGAGAGCTTGCTGTGGGAGACAGACGCGGTCACCTTCCCGGGCGCGACGCTTGGCTTTGCGTGGGCGGGCCAGCTGACCATTTTTCAGAACCGAGGAGAGACACGGGAACTCTACACCGTCACCCCTGACTTTCTAAGTCTCGGCTTTAAGAGTACCGGTGAGTCGACAGCCCCCCCCCCCCCCCCCGCCTCCACTTTCCCCATGCAATTCGTAAGGTGGGGTACGAGAGTGCATCATACGCTGCCCATGGGCTCAGGGTGCACATCGTTCCTATCACGCTATTCCCTCGGGTTGTGCCTGTGGTAACAAGGCACACAGTAGTGCGGAGAGTTCGCCTTCTAGCAAAGCAGCACGTTGCGAGCCCTTGGCTCGTTCCAAGCACCCTTCTGTGTACTCACAGGCGATGGCCAATCTGGATGGGAGGAGCGCGTCTTTCTTCGTGATGTGCTTCGTGCAAAGCCTCAATTCTCCATCAACTTTCACATGGCGGCACAGATCGACTACAAGGCGCAGTGGCTCACATGGGTTCCGGTCGACCATTATTGGCACGAGGGACGCATCTTCCGCTGCTCCTCGTCCCCCTTTTCGAAATCTGGGAGACCGCCCTTGTTGTTGACCAACGTCTCGCGCTGGCTGCGTCAGGTTGAGCAGATACAGAGTGACCCTCGAGGCTTCTACAACTCGAAGGATCGCGTCTGCCTAAGGTGGGACCTGACCTCGTCGCCGTGGATGTGTTGCCCGCACTCACTCGGTGTGAGCTACTTGTGGAGCGACAGACGACTTCGTGGCCGGGTAACACCCTACCCCGAGCATGACACGACAATGCGCGAAGCGCTTGCAGCCAAGGCCAGGAAGGCACATTCACGCGTACGCGTTGAGAGCATGCCTTACGGCAAGTGCCAGGAGGGTGCCTTCTTTCATGCAGGTCTCACGCCGAGTGAGCGAGCACCTGCATGTGCCGGGGGAACATGGGCTTTGCTCGACGACATCGGTAGATTTAGCGGTGATTTGAAAGTGCTCGATGCAGGGAGCTGCACTAGCAGCGGTGGGATACCTACTTAGCCGTGCGATGGCCTAGCTAGTGATACTTGCGGCGCTCGCGTGTATGTCTATGGTGATCAAGATTGAAAAAAAAGGTCCAATGAACCGCTACTTGCACGGCGTGTCTCATCTGCTCGTATGTGGTGGGGACGATTCGACTCCGGGAGTTCCGTTCTCTCTCGCCGTTCGTTCGCTACCTCCTTCGTCGCTCTCGTCGTCCTCGAATCATTCGTTCAATGCTCTCGCTTACGAGCGCTCAACGCTAATTCTTACCTTGAGCTCCGTCGCTGCCGATCCGTTTGCTGTTGCCAGTCAAATTTTGGATGGACTGGCCGATTCGTTCCCTCGAAACTCGCCGTTAAGCTGCCTTGGCCGTGCCAGCGAGAAAGTCGAGTTCCGTCAAAAGAGGGCCAGGTGATATTTTGTTTTCTCTTAGACTGTTGGCGTAACGTTACACGCTAATCCTCCATCTATAGCTATAAAAAAACATCTGAAGATTCTGGGCTGCACACCTACTACTGACTGGGTATCCCCTCTCTACTTACACCGCCCTTAAAACTATTGTTATAGTTTTAGCGATGGAGCGCGCGCCGACCGCTCCCACCTCCCAGCCCTCTGCCGCCACGACGCCCCAACGGGGCCGACCCAAGCCACCGGAGCCCAAGCGCTCGCAACCCTCAGCCCCTCCCGATCAGGACGTCGAGATGGCGCCACCTCCCTCTCCTCCCAGGCAGCCTCACAGCCAGGGAACAGGCAGAGTCCTGTTTCCTTGTGCAGACCAGAGCCAGGGCAATGCCCTGCCACAGGCCTCCCTCGACACGCCACCCAACCAAGGACTCCCCATGGGGGCTGGCAGCACTGCTGCCACCCCCATGGTGGCAACTCCTACCATCAGTGCACCCCTCGGGGGCGGGCACTTGACACAATAACAATCAGCAATCCTGGGGGCTTTTGCGCCCTCCAACCAACAACCAACACCTGCGCAAAAATCCTACGCGGAAGCCGCCCAGAAGGGACCCATGGGGAAGACTCCAATGCAGCAAGCTCAGAAGCAACCAGCCCCACAGCCACAGCAGCCATCGCGCAAGCGGGCCGACCCCCAATCAGACCCCAAGCCGATTGCAAACAACAACACACAACTTGCTCCCCCCCCTCTTGATGAGGAGGAAGAGCCGGAAGACACCCCTTTTTTCATTCAGCTAGCTCAGCTAGCTGACGACAAGAAGGATATCAAAAGCGAAGATGTAGCTACCTTCATGAAATTCCTCCTCTCTAGGCTGGAAGGCCTAGACGCAACTCCGGATGGTATGGACAAGGGCCGTAAAGGCCCTTGGATCTTCTACGTCGATGAGGACGCACACGATCAATTCAAGGCCGCATATGGAGACAAAGTTAATACGGCACTCTCTGGAGTCCCGCACGAGTTTGGAATCACCTACGGCGCGTTAGCCGACTCGGCCCCTCGCAAGTCGAGCGCCATCCGGTCCTCTCTCAAAGAGGTGGCGACCTACATCGTATTCCGCATCTTTGACCCGATCAAGGCGTACAAAACCAAGACTAGGCATCTGGCTAACTCGCTCGAGCGCGAGGGTTTCCACGTGCTAAGGGGCAACCAACAGCGAGCCAAAACTTCACTGGAAGGAATCACGAAGGTCGAATCCGGCAAGCGCCCAATCTGGCATTTCTATGTTTACACAGACACGTCTGCCTTGGGGCACCGTTTCCCTCGAAACTTCCATGTGACTCTCGATGACGGAGAAAAATTCAACCTGGACTATGCGGTCCGATCATCAGTGGAATGCGTGACTCCTGAGGCGGAGTTAGCCATCCATGGAGCCCCTGGGGGTTGCAAAGGATACGACAAGCCGTGGGCAATCTCATTTCTGCGCAAGAATCAAGTTAGCTTTCGCCAGTGTACGTGCGAACAAGATAAGGCGAAAGCAGAGCAACGTAAGCGTCAAAGGGACGCTAGCAACGCCATGGACTACAGGGCCATCATGGGTCTTGGAGCGGCGGCGCCATGCCGCCGATTCATGGCGGGTGAATGCAAGAACAACCGCATGAAAGGACGCCAAATCGTCCAATGCTCCTCAAGCCACGACATCCCCGGATGTTGGGTAAAAGATCCCGTCACGGGCAAACAAACTTGTATGGTCAAATGCAATCTGAAACCTAATAAGGCTTATCCAGGGTACTGCGTGAACGGAGTTAGTTGCCTCTACCGTCATGGTGAATAGTAACGATCTAAAGATTGCGACATACAATATGAACGGAGCTAAACATAAACTAGCGTCTACGCTAGCCCAAGCGAAATTTGGAGGGATACATGTTCTTTACGCGCAAGAACTACACCATTACAGCGATGGGTGGCACCTTAGGGTGCAAGGTTTGGCCCGGTCCCTGGGTTGGGACTGGTTTCAATCTCCCGCGACTAGGGGCGACCCTGGGAGCGGAGTGGCGATAGCCATCAGAAAGGACAGAGGCGACGTAGTAGTAGAATCTTGGTCGGTAGTTATCCCGGGGAGGATGATAATAGTTAAAGCTAAAATGGGACATGAAACGATAACTTTCTCTTCTGTATACCTTAATGCGCAACCTACTAAACGCAGGGACGAAATAAAAATATTGCACGCGGCGGCGGACATACTTCCGCACACTATACTAGCGGGCGATTTTAATTGCGTGGAAAACGTCACTAGAGATACTAGGTCGAACCCGGGGGCGGCCCCTTACACGAATTCGGGAGGCAGAGCCCTAGCGCGGGCGATAGCAGCACGAGGACTTACTGACGTCCAGACATTGGTTGACCCCGGCCTTAGAGATCAATACACGAGGTGCGGTCATCAGACCTTCACTAGAATAGACCGTATATACGCCGCGGAATACTACTCCACGTGGAAGTGGCACAAGGCGTATATAGATTTAAGACTTTTCACGGGCATGGCGGCATCAGACCACCACCCGGTGGTGGCAACCTTTACGATTGCCCCTCCCAGACGGGCGACTGAGATTGAGGCCAAGATACCGCAGGAGGTGCTAGACGACCCGGAGGCACGCGAGATAATAAACCTCCTCTGGAGGAGCCTGTACCCGTCCCCCCCGGGAGAGGACGCTAGAGATAAGATCAGGGTGTGGACGGAAACCAAAAGGAAAGTGTCCTCGATTCTACTCGCTAAGGCGGTGGAACTTCGTAGACGAAGATCGTACGCCCAAGCGGAGATAGACGCTGAAGTCGTGCGCGCGCTGCTTCTGCTTCGACCAGGGGCTGAAGGGCTGAAAAAAATTCTTGATTCTTGAGAAGGTTCAGGCTACTATACTGCTAGCTACGGGGGTCCCATCGCACTCACGGTGCTTCTTCTCGTCATCGCCTAAACCCAACTCTCTCACCCCCTTACCCGCTAACCCCCCCCCCCCCCTCCCCCCTCAAGCAAGGGGCATCGACTCCAACCGGATTAGGGAGCTAGTTAGGGAGCGGGCGGACGGCGACGAGCTTGTGAGCAAGCTGCTCGCCGCGGCTTTCGAGGCGATGGTGCCGGCGACGCAAAACCACGCGGCCGCGCGCGCGGGCGGGCCCGAGCCCGAGCGGCCTGAGCGAGCACAAAATCAGCTGATATCAGTGGCGGCTTGTATATTTGCTGCAGATCTATATACGACAAGCAACGTCCTATATGGAGGATGATATGAGCGTCAAGCGGCTCAGGTGACAGTGCGGGGCCCATACGCAGGATAGGATACCTGTTCGATTCCCGTCCGACTTCAACGATGATCAATTTTTCTGCACTTTTTTTTGGGATGTAGAAAGTAAAGGGGACTGCGTGTTTTGTTTTCTCCCCGCTCCAAGCTGCGGACAACTGACAACTCATATCAGTTATGAGCTCGAGGTGAGCTAATACTGATGTAAAAAACTGATACCAGTACTGATGCACCATCACTGACCAGAACCATAACGATAAGGATGTTCACATCCCGGGCCCGCCGAACACACACCACCTAACAACAACACCAACCCAAACACAACCGACACAACAGCTGGCAATGGCAAGAAGCAAGAAGCCAGACACCAGACACGATTGAACGCCGTTGAACGCGCGCGTGGCAGCCGATCGATAGCCCGATGCCGATGGCGCAGGAGGAAGGAGTGATTTGACCATCGGGGATTGGCACAAGCCGCCTGCCTCTAGCTCTAGAAGCCCCTAAGTAGAGCACGAGGGGACGGGCCGCAAGGCGAGCGGGATGAGTGGTAAGGAAAGCGGGCGTGGCGGCATGGTAGAAGTGCGCAAGGCCAAGGCCGGGCACGCGGCGAAACTTGTAAGAGATTTGTTTAGAGAGGCCCCTATTTGACCGGCCTCATAATAAAAGTGGCGTTATCGTATTCGTAAAAATTTAAGACACACGCGATCCGCAACTTGAAGTTGCAACTTGCAACGGCCGTCTCGACCCTTCGGCAAGTACCACGAATGCGAGCAGCATGCGCGCCGGGAATACAATTCGTCTGAGACTGACGTCGCGTGCGTCAAGCGCGCACGGGCGTCTGGGCTGCCGCT
The DNA here is from genome assembly GCA_018136815.1 of Isochrysis galbana. Classification (NCBI taxonomy): domain Eukaryota; phylum Haptophyta; order Isochrysidales; family Isochrysidaceae; genus Isochrysis; species Isochrysis galbana. The sequence continues at coordinate 445,772 of CM030931.1, forward strand.
CTGACGCCCAATCACGCAACAATGCCAGCTCCATAGTGGCGCGCACGCGGTACCCATCTCAGCCACACGTCGTCCCTTGCGGTTGGAACGACGAAGGCTCCCATCCCAGCAAGTGCATTTAGTACACCTCGACGTGCCACTGGCCGTTCTTCTTCCACTCGCCGAGCTTGTCCTCCCAAACGAGGCCCTTCTCCTTGCAGACGCCCTCGAGCATCTCGGTGATGCCCGGCATCATGCCCTTGAGGCCGCAGAAATACATGTGCGCGCCGTTGTCCATGCGGTTGAAGACCTCGTCGGAGTACTCGGCGACCTTGTCCTGAATGTACATCTTGCCACCATTCTTGTTGGTCTGCTCACGCGAGAGGGCGTAGTCGACGCGGAAGTTGTTGGGGTGCGACTTGAGGACCGACTGCCACTCGTCGTCGTAGAGGAGAGCGTCCGAGTTGGCGACGCCGAGGAAGAGCCAGGCGAGGCCCTTGTAGACCTCGCCGAAGGGGGTCTTCTCCACAAAGAGGCGGCGGATGAACGAGCGGTACGGGGCAATGCCAGTGCCGGTGGCGACCATGATGAGGTCGACGTTCGGGTTCTGCTCCGGGATGAGCATAACCTTGCCAGATGGGCCGGTCAGCTTCACCTCGTCACCCGGCTTCGCGTCGCAGAGGTAGTTGGAGCAGACGCCCTTCTTGGCCGGGTCCTCGGCCTTGAGCTCCGGGCACCAGTAGGTGGCGCGACGCACGCAGAGGGTGGTGGTGGTGCCGGTCATGTCGTCACCGTAGCGCGACGACGCGATCGAGTAGAGGCGGACGGAGTTGGGCTTGCCGTTCTTCGGGTTGATGCCCGGGGGAATAACACCGTAGGACTGGCCCTCCCAGTAGGGCATCTTGCCCTCATGCGACATGACAATGTTGCAGGTCTCGCCAGTCGCCTCCGGGCCGACGATGCGCTTCACCGAGATGATCTTGCCGGTGAAGGGCGCCTTGTTCTTGTAGCTGTGGGCAGGAGGAGTCTCCGGGGTCAGCAACGTGCGAGTCAAGTGGGCACAGGCGGGTGAAATGGATGTCCTTGAGGGAGCGCGCAGAAGTGTGGTTGGTCGAGGTACCACGGCCCTCAACGTAGTCTCGTCCGAACGGGCCCGTGGCGGGAGGGGGCGCCGCGCCGCGGTCTGCAGCCTTGCGCAGGAGGTCTCTGGCTAGCTGCGCACGTGTTGACCGGGATGTTGGACTGGTCCCAGTACGGCGAGGCCTCAAGGAAGTCCTGCTTGCCGGAGGCCGAGGCGGCCGGGGCCGGCGCATTCATCGCCGTGTTGTAGGCAGCCCTGGCCGACGAGCGATGGGGGGGGAGGAGAAGATGAGAAGGGTGGTGGGACAGAGCAAGGGCCAGCGGCGCAGAGCAGACCCTGTGCAAGGAGGCAGCGCGCTCGCAGAGGTTTGGATGGGCGCGGGCGAGCGTAGAAGGGGGTGGGGGTCGAGTTCCGGTGTCTCTCTCCCTCCGCGTACGCCCCGCTGCCCTCCGCCGCTCGCGCTCCCCCGCCCTTGCAGCCCCAACGAGGAAGCCCATCCCAGCCGTCGGATTCGGCCCCCGAGGGCTCGGCTCTCTCTCGCTTACTCAAAGGCGGTCTTGTCGATCGAGGTGGTGGAGACGCAGTCCTCGAACCAGGGCTCGTCGGAGGCCATGCGCACGCCCATGCGAGACGGCGCCACACGCGCCATAGGGGCGTGGAGGCCCAGGCAGGCGACTGCGGCGGCGGTCAGCATCTTCTCTCTTTCTTCTCTTCTCTCTGCTCGGCCTCCGCTCTTCCTTCTGGCTCTCTCTCGGTTTCTCTACGTTCTTTCGGTGCCTCTCTTTACGGGAGGAGGGGGAGGGGGGGAGGGGGAGAGAGAGAGGGAGAGAGAGAGTAAGTTGCGGGGGGGAGGGGGGGAGGGGGCGAGGGAGATGCGACGAGCTTTGGGGGGGAGGGGGAAGGGGGGGAGGGGGAGGGGGAGGGGGGGTTTGCTTCCCGGGGGAAGGGAGGAGAGTGAGAGAAGGGGGGGGGGGGGGGGAGATCTCGCGCAAGCTGGGGGAGGGGGGGGGGGGGGCCTCGGCCGATTCCCCGGCGGCGTGGAGCCGCGGGGGGGGGGCGGGGGGGGGCGGGGGGGGCGGGGGGGGCGGGGGGGGAGGGGGGGGAGGGGGCGAGGGAAAACCACAGGGGGGGGGGGGGGCGGCGGCGGCCACGGAGAGAGAGAGAGGAAAGGGGAAGGAGGGGGGGGGGAGGGGGGGCGGGAAGAGGGGGGGAGAGGCGACGCCGCACGCGCGCGGGGCCGTTTTGTTTTCAGCGGCCGCAAATTGAGCGCCTCCCGCCCCCACAACCTCGTGTCACGCCCCCTCCCCCGCCCCCCCCCTCCCCCCCCCGCCCCGCCCCGCATGCCCAAATTTTGACCGCCGACAACAAGGACGCCCCCCCCTCCCCCCCCCTCCCGGGGGGGGCAACGGACCGGTTGTTTTTTTTACTTCCTCCGGCGCGCTCCTTCCCGCCGAGGCCGTTCGCGGGGACCGCTCGCGATGCCCGTTCCCCTCGTCGGCGCTCTCGTCGGCGCTCTCGCGCTCGCGCCGCGGGCGTGCTGCAGCGGGCGCGGGGGGAGGACCATCGGGCGGGCCGTGCGCATGCTCAGGGACGACGCCGACTATGACCTCGCTGCCTCTGAGTTCGACCTGCTCGAGGGGCGCAGCTTCCGGCGCGAGGCGGTGCTCCGCTATGCGCTCGAGTACCGCACCGAGCAGCTGCGCATCCTCTTCTTCCTCTCGTCGTCGATCCTGGCGGCGGCGGCGCCATGGATCGTGGGGGATCTCTTCCCGCCTGCCCTCGAGCTCATCCCCTCCGCCGCCGCGGACCCGGCCGAGGCGCCGGGCGGCGTGCTCGGGCAGTATGCGGCGGCCTTCGGAGGCGCCGCCTTCTTCTCCGCCCTGACGGTGCAGGAGAAGGGCAGGCGCGGGGCCAAGCTGCGGAGATTCGAGAAGGAATTCGCGCTCGGTGACCTTTCCATAGCGCAGGAGGCGGCGGTGGGCGGCTCCCTCTCCTCGGCGCGCGTGGCAAGCCTGCGCGATCGGAGGCGGGTCGTCGCTCTGTGCGGCCCTCCCCCGAAGCTCGAGGCGCTCCTGCAGGACGCGGCCGTGTATCGCCGGCGGCTTGCGCAGAGTGGGGTCGTGCTGGTCGCTGTGCCGGTGGCCGGCGACGCACTGCCTCCGATCGCTGCGGCGGCAGAGGCGGAGGGGTGGCTCTGGCGGCCAGGCAATGCTCGCGCCTGGTACGGCTACTTCTGCGACCTCCTCTCCGACCGTGCGGACGGAAGGTCGGCAGATGGTGGGCCAGCGGCGTCTGTGCTTTCCTCCGAGGGCGCGTGGCTCGCCACGTCGCTCAAGGGGCGCTCTGTCGGCTCGGGCGTGGGTGCGCTGCCGTGGGACGAGTTGCTTGGCACCAAGCTCCCGCCGATGGCACCATGCGCCGCCGACGAGCCCTCCATCGCGCGCACGCCTGCCGAGAGCGCGGTGCTTGCGGCGCAGGCGGCGCTCTACGAGCACGTGGCCAACGCGGACTGGGAGGCTGTCGCGCGCGCGTGCGCCGCGAGCGACGACGAGGAGGTGAGCGCGATCGCCAAGGTCGGCCGGCTGGACAATTGGGAGGTGGTGCTCAAGGATGGCGTCACTCGTGGCATCCGGCTGGCCTCCGCCGACGCGCTGGTCTCGCCGGACGGCAAGGTGGCGTGGAGCACCGGGATCGAACATCCCGGGCCGGAGCAGGCAAAGGGATGGCGTGACGGCACGCTCCTTTGCACGCAACGCTGGCTCAACGAGGCGGAGGAGGGAGCAAGCGAGCCCTGTTGGCGGCTCGCACAACATCGCACCATCCCATATGCCGAATCAATGGATGCCGCCGCGTGCCTTCGCTGCGACCGGCGAGGCTGCGTTGCGCTCCAGCGCCTCCGGTGACAGGAGCGCCACCGCCTTCGTGATATCTCTTGCTCTGCGGGCCGGGGGCACACATTGCCGCACCATGAGCCGGTTGAGGAGTGTGTGCGTGTGTGTGTGTGTGTGGGCCCAGTGCGGTGGGCGCGATCGTCGCTGCGGGCAGATGCGCAGCGGGGCCGCTGAGCTCAGCAGAAGTCAACTGGCCTGACTGAATGCGAGCATATGAGCATATCTAGCCTGTCTGCACTTCCTAATCCTAATACTCGATGCTCATTGCCACCCATCTACACTTCGATACCTGCGCCTCCAGCGCTCAATGCGAGGTTAACTACTGGTGCTCGGAGCCCCTCCCACAAATGCCCATTACTGGTACCATAACTGGCAATTTTAAGTTTCTCAGAGGGCCCAAACTCAGCACATTAACAGGTTTGGCGTTTGGTTTTGGGTTGGGTGTTAACACGTCAGATGTTGCCCATTACTAGGTATTAATGGTATTAACTTGTTAACGGGCTTAAGGTGGCGTTGCCACCGACACTGGGGGGGGGGGGGCACGAGAGCTCTCATGCTGGAGCGGGTGCGCGGTCTCGCGCGAACGCTGTACGCTGTGCGGGGCGAGCCCCCCCCCCTGCCCCTTGGCAAGCTGGCGGCCAACTGAGGCGTGGAACAGGGTACAGGGTCCGCTGTGAGCACTAAGTAC
>CM030931.1:450510-500510 GCA_018136815.1 Isochrysis galbana
GTAGCAGGTAAAGAGGTTGCAGGCCGTTATAGGTTGTACCAAGAACTTAAACGGAAGTGGCCCTCCATTGGCTCATCCTGCCGGTTGTGTTCAGCATCTCACCTGCGAGAGCATCTCGGCGCCGTTGCGTCTCCATAGATGTGCTCCAACCTGCGCCGAAAGTGCCAGCACGCGAATCGGATGTTCAGCCAACTGCAGCAGCAAGAGTCTTCTAGTTTCCTCGTTGCTTTGCTTCGCTGGCCATGGAGGTGGCGGGCCGCACGGAGGCTCAACCCGCCGTTTACATCGGGGAATTGGCGTTGAAGGTGGAGGACGAGACGGAGCGGCGCCTACCGTCGAGTCGTGACTAGGGTTTTCTCCTAGTGTTTCAACGGCACCAAGCGCCCGCCGCCGCCCTCTCCATTCCTCAATCCCTTGACCAAGCCCTGCGCACTCGCTGTCAATTGTTGTTCCCCCGAGAATACCGTCACCGTGCGCAGCATCATTGTCGTCGCTGGTGCCGTCCTCATCGCTTCGAGGAGTTGGAGTATCTGCGAGATCAGCTTGATGGCACCGAGTTTCTGTTGCAGCCTCACTACAGTGAGCGAAGGGCGACGCGGAGGGGGTGGCAACAGAGCAGGGTGTACTGCTGGCGCTTACCGCAGCACCGCGGTCTTCGCTACTGCCGAGGCGATCCCTCGCAAGACCAGTCTGCTGGATGTGCTTATCTGAAGCCATCGCACGCGTGGGGGGCGGGGCAACTACAGGATACGAGATTCCGAACGCTTTCGCCTCGTGCCGCAGTCGTTCGCGTTGTGCGACGGCACCCTCCCAGTGGACGTCGTCCGCAGGCGGGGGCCACGCCGAAACTTGAGACACGATCTCGTCCAGTAGCGAGGAAAACAGAGCCACTTGTTGAGACCCTGACACCAAGTCCTGTTGCGAATCGCTCGATGCTTGTATGGGTGGAAGGGGCATGGCTGCCGCCTCACGGAGCACCGCGGCAAAGAAACGATGGAGAGGTAGATGGAACGAGGTTCCCTCTTTCCGCGTGCAGATATCACCGTCGATTAGTAGTACCGTTGGTGGTTCACTTTGGATCGCCGCTGTTGAATCACCATTTTCAATCTCTTTGTCTTTGGGCACTGCGGAGGACCCGGGGGAAGTGGTGCCACAGATGCTCTCGCTTGGGCTCTCGGCGAGCGATCCTGCGCGCACTGCTTTCCGTGAACTAGCCAGCACTCTTGTAGCAAGTGGTGGGCATGGGGCAGGTAGGCGGACGTATCGCCTGCTAGCGGGAAGGTCATGTCGCACCCATCGGAAGACAGAATCAAGGGTGGCAGTAGCCACCGCGCGCGTTGTTTCCGCTTGGGCGGCCACAACACGTGAGGCATGAGTAGCGGTGGCAGTGGAATCGCCACTTGTCCCATGCGATGTTCGAAATGACGCGGTCATCTCGTCGGCGTCGACTCCCGAGGCAACAAGCGCCGAACGAAAGATGGACCCGACAGTGAGTGCAAGATCAAAAGCCTGCAACCACTTGCGCTGTTCGTGCTCGACGTGCGTGAGTGTCGAGCGAACCTAATAGGATGGGTGGGACGAAGCACAGGTGTTCGTGGATGAGAGGGTTTGCTGAAAATCTCGGTGACAAAGTTCGAAGACACATATAGGGCAGTGCATTGGATGACGTGTCGCCCAGGCGTTGCCGTAGATTGGAAGCGCTCACCTTAGGATCGGCTCCCTGGATACGCTCCAGGATGCGAAGCCAACGCAGCAACAAGCTAGCGCCTTGGGGCGGAGCAAAAGGATGCGCAGTTAGCCATTCGGTCGAGCGACACGGAATCGATGCAAGGGTCTCCCATGATGCTCCGGTGCCGGTGCCCGAATCACAAAAAGCAGGAGCGTCCGCAGATGCGGTGGCTAATGAGTGGAGAATGTAGTCGAGATCCCGTGCCATCACATCATACCTAAGTACACACGGAGAAAGCGTGGGGAAGGCAGCACTGTGATCACATCGAGGTAAGGGCGATGTATCAGGGAAAAGGGCATGACATACTTGAGTCCCCTAGCCCTGTGCAATGATCTCCATCGACTTCCTCAGGTGCGCGACGTGGCTTGCAAGGAGCGCACCGAATCATGCCCCGCCTCTCCCCCGACTAGCCAACGAACCCCCCCCTCTTGCGTCTCTTTCGTGTGTGCGTACCTCCTACTCTTAAGACCTTTGTCGTCGAACTTCAACTTGGGAAGAGGAGCCGGCTCACATCCAGGCGCAGGCTCGCCGCTGAGGGGATCATAGCCTCCCTCAGCTTCGCTCCGCCAGGCCTCGCCGATGCCCGAGCGTGGACACAGAGGGGACCACTCGGCCGGTGATCCCGCGGCGCCGGGAGTCATGAGGTGCCCGCTTTGAAGGGGCGCACGGCCGGTTGGAGGGGTGACAGGAAACGACCGCGGTGCAGCGAGCGGCGGAGTGACGCCCTCTGGCCAAGGATGTTCAGGCGTGGCACCTTCATTTTGCCTCCCATCTGCGGTGGTCTTCAGGGCCCTTGAGAGAAGATCGGCCGCAAGGGTGGGGGTGTAGCCCGCTAGCACCTCGACAACCTCGAGATCCGATGCGTTGTGCAAAACGCGGTCGAGAGAGAGAAGGGCAGATGTTAAGCTAGAGGTCGGACCGGCATGCAGGATCAGAGAAGGCGCCGTATAAACTTGCGTAGATAGGCCGAGGAGAGCCTCCGATTTCGTGCCGATGCCAGCCGTATACCTGAAATGGGGAAAGGGTCGCGTGTGCTCAACTAGTTGACATTGCTGAAGGACGCTGATGACGTCCGGGATGGAGCTCATCGACTCTTGACGACGAAAGTGCGGCACTCACCGCAGGGCTAGTGGCAAGTACATGTACGAGAATGTCTTTGCAAACGCCAGGCGGAAGGCGGGGACACCAAGGCAAGCGAGGTACAAGCGATGCAACTCTGTCGTGAGCACACGTGGCAACGTAGCATCCGCTTCCATCAGCCAACACAGCACCGTGGGAGAGCAACGAGATCCGGCCTTGTCGGCACTGTCAGAGTCTTTTCCCACGCCTGTACCGCCAATGTGCTTTCCGCCCTGGCCGGGCATTATCACCTCACTATCCAGCGCACCGCCGCTCGGAGTAGATTCAAGCAGGCCAGGTAGCTTGACCTCGCATGTCGACGTATCCCACGATACGAGTGCAGTTCTACAGCCATGCATGGTTGTCGAAAACCGGACAACGTGGCCAGCACACCGACAAGGCAAATGCCACGCAAAACGCGTGCCCGCAGCACGATGATCACGCGGAAGCAGCACGCGCAGCTTAGCCGCCGATGTGGCCGGTGCGTTTGCGGTACTGCTCAAGGGCTGACGAAGCCCTCTCGCCATTTCGGCCGGCGTACTTGGTGGAAGCATCACTACACCCATACCAGAGGCCAGTGCAGCCTCGCGCGCCTGCTTCCGCTCCAAGTCAGCCCATCCACTCATCTCATCGACCCGGGCGTTGCCCAGAGGACCGATTCGCATCGCCGCCTTCAGTGATGTTGTGAAGTCACCGGGTGAAACTTGTCCACGTTCAGCGGCCCGCCCTTGCTCAGGAGCCCCAGGCCATGAAGTGGAATCTGCAGCCGACAAGGCTATTTTCAAAAGGTTAGTCGGCGACGGGACCGTTCGCTCTGCTTCAGAGTCGTGTGCAAGACCAGACTGTGCACGCCTCCCTCCTTGACCCACCGGAGTTTGGCGTGGATCGCCCTCGATCCCAGTGCCGTCCGTCGCTCCCCTGGCACTGGCTGCTGCACCTCCTGCGGGAGTCGCGGCCACAGTTTCCTCGCTGAGAACGGCGCGCGCGAGAAGCACAGCTCGACGCTCTGCCTGAGGCGCGGCTTCGAAAACCCCAGGCGTCCGCGCGATTCTGAAGCAGCGATCGATTGGACTGTAGGCACGAAGGCCAGTTTGAATCTCACACCAGGTAGCTGACCCGCGTTTGGTCGCGTAAGCATGTGCTGCCGACTCTGACCTAGCGACATCGAGGTCTCTTTGTACCGCCGACTGCCCAGCATAGAGCACCTCATTTGGGATTGTCGGGGGCGGGGACAGTAGTGCGTCAACGATCTGCTCGGCAAGAGAGCTCGACCTTGATGCAGTCGTTGCCAGCCAACGTGCAGCTGCGGCTGCGCGCGCAAGGGAGCCCGGTGTTGAATCTTCAGGAACAGAGATTGAGACCAAAAACCCCGAAGTACGCAGTAGGGTGAAGGCATGCGCCAGGCTCGTTAGCGGACCTTCCTACAAGGGTAAAGGGAGAGGAGGCAGCGGAGCCGTGGGTCGTGGTGATCAGAAACGCCAAGTAGCGCCCGCCGGCCTGCGCATCATAAGATCCCTTGATAGTTCTATGAACAGTTCGCCCGTTGCACTTTGAAGGTATGCACACCTGCACGCGCGCTATTCCCGATGCAATTGCCTCTCGCGCTGCCGTTGTCGCCTTATCGTGTGACAGGTCGACCCGCTGTAGGGCCGCGGCCATCTCCTCCACTGAATGCCAATCGTCCGCAAGCACCCACAGCGCAAAGCTTGAATCGAGTGACCATTTGTCTGCACGAAGCCTTGCGGCTTTTGCGGACAAGTGGCGGGAGTGTGCGAACGCGCTAGATGCAGAGGCTGCGGCGTCAGCCGAAATCTGGGCGACTTCGGCCGCGGCGTCTCCGAAGGCGATGATATCCGTCATCGTATTGTTCCACTCGGATCTGCGGCACACAGCAACAACCAAGTGCCAGGTCAGCACGACGCACAGCAAGTTGGCCTGGGGGCCTGGCAGCTGACCCCGACAGCCACAATGACCTCGAGGCGATGCCCGGAGGTCTGGCTGTCGGGCCGGGACGGGAATCGGCCGTACCTACTACGTGAGAACTCAGCTCCTCGGAGCACTGCATAGAGCGCGGCGGAGCTCACAGCACGAAGCGAGGCAATCATACTAGCCGGCAGGGGCGAGCCTGGGTCTTCGCTAGCCTCGCCGCCGACGTGTCCCTCTTCTGCGTGTGCACGCACGCCCTCGTGCTCCTCACCACTCGTCCGGCCTGCATGTATTGCACAATCGCACTCAGACCGCCATGCCTCGGGATCTCCACAATCGCAACAGCCGCCTGCCGTACGTGAAAAGAATACGTCGTGGTCGCGGTGCTTGGGCGATGCGTTGAAGCAGTCCTGGCAGAGCACGCATGTGTCGTCCGCCTACAAGTTGGGGTGTTCAGTCGACCGCTATGCGTACATGTGCTGGCCCAAGTAAGGCCTCTAGGAGCAACCTCCGTGCCCACGAGGCATCCCACTCGCCGCATCGTGGCCGGCGTGGGGTGCGGGCGCTTCACCTGGCAGGTACGGCAGTGCCACGAGATATCCCCCTCGTTGAAGATGTACCCACAGCGCCGCGGTCCCGCCTGCTTGCTCGAGAGAAAGGGGAGGAGAGGTGCGAGAGGGTCGTCAGACATCCCGATGCCTGCAGCGAGCCTGGCCGGCAGGAGCGGCGCGACGAGTGCGAGGTTGAGGGCCTTGGCGATGTGGTCGGGTGGCATCCCGTCGATCAGGTCGGAGGCCAGTGCGCCGCGCTCTTCCTCGCACATCCCGCAGAGGGTGGAGAGCTCATCTTCCTCGCCGCCCCTCGCCGCCATCAGGGGAGGGGGGGGGAGGACGTGTGGGGGCCGGCGGGGGGGAGGAAGGGGGGGGGTAGGGAGGAAGGAAAGAGAGCGAGTATGATGGAAGAGAATGAGAGAGAGGAAGGGGAAGAAGAGAGAACGGGAGGCGAGAAGTGGGGGGGGAAAGGGGAAGAGAGGGAGGGAGAGGAGAGAGTAGAGGAGGAGGTGGTGGGGATAGAGAATGATAGCGAAGAGACGAGTAGTGAGACGGATGAAAGGATGAGAGTGAGATAGGTAAACTATGTCGAGCGAGAAGAGAGAGAGGAGAGGAGAGAGAGAGGGAGAGAAAGGAAGAGGATGGAAGAGAGAGAGAGGAGAGCGGGAGAGCGGGAGAGCGAGAGCAAGCAAGCGAAGAGGGGAGAGACTCGGGTGTTTACTATTCTACTCGTCTCAATCCTGTTCCTGCAGATCTAGCCATCTCTAAAGATAGTAATCTCTGCGGATCCGCGCGATCCCCGCGTTGATGTCCTTCTCCATCTCAGAGTTTTCTTGTTCTGCTGGTTTAACCATAGTGATGTGGACCCTCGTCGGCAACGAACGGAGCCCCTACAGTAAACCCCGCGTATGATGGCTGATGGCGAATCATCACCCACGCGACCATCTCGGTTACACTGGGACGCCCTCAGGCTGCAGAGGCTGAGCGCCGCGCAGAGAAAGAGGGGGCCGAGCACCACGTAGAGGATCTCTATACCTCTATCTCTATCTCTAGAGGATTTTTGCAAGGGTTCTCGTAAGGTTTGAGGAGCGTGGTTGGAACAGCTCCTTCAACCCTCTTACAACTGCAAAAAATGATTTCCGCTGGCACTCGGTTGAAAGAGCGATCTCGCCGCTGGGATGCCCACTCTCCCCTACACCGCGCAGGAGTTGGAGGACTCCCTCCTCGCCCTTGCGCAGCACATGTGGATTGCCGCGGGTGCAGGCGGCGCAGGCAGGCACGGCTGCGTGGAGTGAGAGTGAGGCGGCGCGGAGACGGTGGAGGCGGAGAGCGGAGAGGGCGGAGGCGGTGAGGGTGGAGGCGGAGAGGGTGGAGGCGGAGAGGGAGGAGGCGGTGAGGGTGGGGGGGGGGGGGCGAGGGAGGGGGTGGTGAAGGTGGAGGAGGGGAAGGCGGTGGGGGTGAGGGAGGCGGCGGCGAAGGGGGAGGTGGGGATGGAGGAAAAAAAAACCCTTTTAAAATTCTCGCCTCACTAGTGGCACTGGAACGTTTCCTCGTAGCCACGCCTTTTTCCCTTCCCCACCCTCATTTTCCGCCTTGCGGCAACTCCCCTCGTGCTCTACTTAGGGGCTCGGGTCTTTTGGGGGGTCCGAGCGGAGCGGGGTGCACCTGTCCTTAGCGGCGTGTTCTCGCCCTCCTCCTGTGCTGCTGAGTGACCTGTTTATCATATATGTTCGTTTCGGGGTTCAGGGTTTCCTGCGTGCTGCGATGTTAGTCGTAGGTGACTTATATTGATCAATCGCACTTCCAGATGGTCTATTAATACAGGGCGACACATCGTGTTATGCGAGCTTTTCGGCAAGACCAAGTGCTTTCGCCACGAGGCTAGTGTTTTCGCTCAGTTGTCAGTTGTAGCCTACCTTTTTCGTCTTCGATAAATACGGGGGCGCTGAGTCCTAGTGGTTTCTTGAGTTTGGGCTTCCTCCCTTGCGCGGCTTTTTTTGTGCGCATGGAGTGTGGTGTGTTTTTGGTGGGGCGAGGCCCCTAACCAAGGTGACAAACCTCGTTAGCGTAGATTCTAAGATCGGTATGTAGTGGTACTCGTGTGACTCGAATTCGACTCTATAGAAGTCTCTTAGTATGTATTTCCACGCTATCACGTATAGCGCTTTTAGGCTTGCTGGCGTGATTGCACCGGGGTATGCGAACAATCTATCCTTCGTCTTCTGCATCCGTGACCTTCCGGGGGAGGGGGTAGGGGGTGTAGTCATTAAGGGCATCTATGGTCTCGAGGATTGTTTTCGTCGCGGGACACCACGCTAGGTGGCACGAGTCTTCTCGGTGTCGGCGACGTAGTCTACACGTAGTTGTCTGGCTATCTGTGAACCTATTTCTAGTGCCGATCCTTCTGTGTGTGATATGTGATATGTTTAAAGTGCAGATGTTTGTCCGTAAGCGACATCGTCGCCTGCCAGGAGAACGACGTGGAAGAGGGATATGTGAGAAAAAGACGAAGAAGATGAAAACTCAGCCCGCGTAGCTAGGAGTCACCGCGTGTTGAGAGGAGCGGGGGGGGGGAGCGTGATTAGCTTTGTACCACTAATATTAGTGTGGCTACCTAACAAGAGTATATGGATGACAAAAAAAAATCACCTGGCCCTCTTTTGACGGAACGCGACTTTGCCGCGACTGCACCCGAGCCTCAGGCGACAAGCGACCCTCGCCACTGCGCCCCACCTGGGACGCCCCACGCCGCCCGAGGCGGCTCGTCAGAAAGCCCTCTCAAAGCCCATCCAGCTCATCCAAACCACACCCGCGCGAGCGCGCGGGGTGGCGAGCACTGACACCGAACAGGTTGCCCTTGACTGGGAACTGGGAAACCGGGAAAAGGCGTTCGACAGAGTCAGCTCGTCTCTACCACATAGCCCTAGAGCTACTTAACTTCGGCGACGACTTCCGTAGATACGCCAGCACGCTGACCAACTCGAATGCGCGTCCGATTCGATACATAAAGTCCAATGGAGGGCGGAGCTTCCCCTTCACCATTGCTAGCGGAGTCCCGCAAGGATGCCCACTACAAGTGGCTCAAACAAAAAATAGTCGTGGTCGTTTTTTGGGGGGGTGCCTTCCGTGTTTCGGGGTGGTCGCTCGTGGTGTGCAGTGTGTTTCGCCTCCCCCCCCCTCCTGCGCGCGACGTTCAGTGTTCACTTTTCATTCAACTTGTTTCGCCTTGGTGGCCCCCGGACGCTAGCGTGTTTCGCGGTCAAGTTCGACTATTTTTTGTTTGAGTAACTTGTATCTCCTTTAGCATTCCTCCTCACTCCTCACGACAAGAGGCATAACATTTCTGACATGGGGGCAGGCCAAGAAGACTAGCGGCCGTTCCGTCGGCAATCGGTGGCCGGATGGCCTCGGCTGCTGCCAGCGACGTGGAGCTGCTGCTTTCCCGGCTGAAGACGGGCGAGCCACAGCGATGTGGGATGCAGGACGCAGCGGTACTTGCGCAGGCCCACGCATGCAATGCGTCCGGCGACGTTGACAGGGCGCGGGTGCTTTTTGAGCAAGTCTTCCTTGTGACAGCGAAACCAGCGCACCTTTTGAGTGCAGCAAATATGCGACTAAAGTTGGGCGATCTGGACGGCGCTGCTTGTCTATATGAAGGGCTGCTGCGTGAAGAAACACGCCTTAGCAAAAAAGAGGCAGCGGTCGCCCGGCGCAAGCTAGTTGAGTCAGGCATGCTGTGGGATATGAAGCTCGGCGAGCAGCCTCAACTTTCTGAGGCCCAATGGAGATGCAGTGTTGGATTGGGTTCGCAGGGCAGTGATCCTGGGCCGGTGCTCGAATTCAATCCGCCGCCGCTCTGCGTCTCAAGTGCCCACGATGGCTTGGCACACGAGGCGTGTTCCGAATGTGTAGGCTCAATGTCCGACAACATGTATATCATGCCGCCCCGGCGGAAAGAGCTCCTGGCACGGACAGAGCATCTATTTCGCGAGAGGTTGAGGACACTCCTAGTCGAGGAATCCGCCAGGCAATGTGGCGAGGCTGCAGTGCAAGGTGCCGATGCCGCGGGAATGTCGGGCTTGACGTAAGGCTCCCATAACCATCGCCAACAATTGATACCATCCTTTTGGTGATGCAACATCTTCGAGTACAGGAGTGTATTGAACGAGGATCCATCGGTAGAGCATGTGGCGAAGTTGAATTGAGAAGACGTCACTTCAGTTGCATGCATGTTGATGGATGTCAACTTAATTAGGATACTTATCGTAGTTTGTGAGAGGACATTTGTTGTTCTGGGGGCGGGGGTCTGCAATATCCGGTGCTTCCTTCAGGAAGCCTTTATTTGGCGCCGCGTGCCTTGTTACTTCGTCTTTGTTTTAGTGACTGCGACTCGCAACGAGCTGTCTGCGCAGTGACGTGTCTCACTGAAACGGGTAAGCCAACATACGGCTGGTAAGACCCGGCATACTGAAGCTGAATGCCCTGAGACTCTAGAAGTAAAAGATAAAAGTAAGGACACGAGACATCATCAAACGTCAAACGTCTTGGGGTACGCTCCCGGAGACGGGAGGGCGGCGGCTTGCCTTCATCCGGTACCAAAGCTGCGGGGGGGGGGGGGGGGCGCAGAGTGGACGAGTGGGAGCGAGGGCGGCGGCCGAGGAAAGCGAGCCTTGGCCCAAAGCGGCTTGGTCAAAAGCCAAAAAAAAAGCGCGCGCAAACCTCGGGAACGGGAACGAATCCTCGCTCTGTCGCCCCCGGTCCCACTCCCCACTCTCATCTCCGCACTCCTCGCTCTCTTCCTCGCTCTCCTCCTCGCTTCGTCCTCCGTCAATTCAGCCTCAGTCTTCCGTCAGCCCCTCGCTCACTTCCGTCAATCTCTCATTTCTGTCAGTCTCTCACTTCCGTCAGACTCTCACTTCCGTCGGTCTCTCACTTCTGTTAGTCTCTCACTTTCCTTTACTTCCTCACGCTCACGTCCGTCGGCACTTCCGTCAGTCTCCTCCCTCTCTCCACCGCTAAAAGCGTCCTTCTCTATGTAGTACTATATAATTAAAAATCGGGGACAGCTAGGATGTCAAGGGCGTGAGCCACCAATACCGGTGAGTACCTCACCTACCTGTCGCTCAGTCGCATCCGCGCTCAATGCTCACAATCAAGGGAGGAGGTAGGTAGAGGTAGAGGTAGAGGTATAGGAGGTAGGGCGTAGGGCCTTTGCCTCCATTTGGTACCACCTTGCACCTTGATGCAAGCCGACTTACCCTCTAACCTCTTATTCCAAAGGCCAAAGGGCAAACAAAGGGCATCGAATATATGCATATATATATCATATATGCTATAGATGGGTGTTTCCCGGGGTTTGTACCGCTTTACGCTTTACTTTTACTTTGGTGTATTTCCTCAATCTCAATCCTGAATCCTGACTTTTCCAGATTTACACCCTTGGAAGTTAAGATAGCGTTTGACCGCCCTACCCTAGGGCCTAGGGCATTTATTAAAAAAAAAAAAAAAAGCGAACCTCAAGTTGACTTCAAGACTTCAAGTTGCACCTTCTCCTTCTCACTTGGCACTTGCACTTGGTTGGGGCTTGGGGCGCGCACTTAGGACACCACTGGGGCACATTAGAGTAAAGTCACCCGTGGCATGCCGCATCTATCAATCGCTAGGGAGGGGGGTTTAGTTTTAGTTTCGTGCAGGGCTGCGGTTTTTTGCGCAGTGTGGCTTTCAAGTGTAGTCAGGTGGACAGTGTCCCCCATCAGTATTACGAGGTGTGAAGTGTGTGGTGTGAGCATGCGCCTGTGCGTTCCGCCGGCAGCTTTTCCTCCGGTCAAAAGCTTCCCCCTCCCCCTCTATCCCTCTCTCTCTCTCCCTCTCCTCCGATCCTGTTGTCTATCCCGCCCTCTTCTACTCCTACTCCATCTCTTCTTCTCTCACATCATCACATCTTCTCTCGCCGCTCGCAGTGTGTCCCTCCGTCGTCACTCACGGCCCACCTTCTTCTTCCTAGTCATCATTTTTTCTCTTTTCTTCCTCTTCCCTCTCTTGCTTCTACTCCTCCCCGTCTTCCCTTGCCCTCTCCCTTCCCCCCCCCCTCCCCCCCCCTTCCCTCCCCCCTTCCCTCTCTCTCTCTCTTCCTCTCTCTCTCTCTCTTCTCTCTCCCCCCTCCTCTATCTTCCCTCCCAATCCCCTCCCCTCTCCCCCTTCCCCCTCCCCCCCCCCTCCCCCCTTCTAGGCCCCCACGCGATGGCCACTCCGTATGTGGACGCACCGGTGCTCCGGCCGTCCGCAGAGGAGTGGGAGGAGCCGTACGCCTACCTCCGCTCGATCGGGCACATCCTGGCGGAGTACGGTGTCGCACGCATCCTCCCCCCCCCCGACTGGCAGCCGCCTGTCGTGCTCGACACCTCGCGGCTCCGGCTACGCACTGAGCCACAGGTGAGAGAGTGCACACACACCGGCCTTCCCGCGCGCTTCTGCGGGGGCTTGCACGCAGCCGATCGAGGCTCTGGGGCTGTGTGTTGGGAGGGCGCCGTCCTGGGTACGAGTCAGACGGTCCGGAGCCCATTGCTGCCCGGTGAGGCTACTGAGCCACCCTTTCCTGCCATGTGTGAGCGGATGATGTATGCCCCCTGCCCTCCCTCCACCCCTTCCTTATCGCAGCGCACGACGGAGCTCGGCGCACAGGATGTGGCACGTACCTCCTTCATGGCGTCTCTCCGTGAATTCTTAGCATCCATGAACTCCTCGCTCGGCCGGACTCCGGTCGTTGGTGGACGTGAGCGCAAACCCATCACTCCCTTGGGCGTGATTCGCTCGGGTCACGCCGCCTGGGGCCGACGGAAGTCACACTCCACACCGCCGCTGCGCATGCCCACTGTCCGATTCTCATCAACGTCTGACTGCCCCGGGCGTCTCTCTCAGGTGAAGTAGACCTCTTCCGTCTCTATTGCGCCGTCACTTCGCTCGGTGGCTATCATGCCGTGACGGGAGCCAAGCGATGGCCTGAGATCGTGGGATTGCTTAAGCTACGGCAGGTGTGAGGGCATCCCACGGGTTTCCACACGCCAATACACACGTCTTCTGTTGTCTATAATCCGCCACGTATTGGTAGTCTCATGGCCTCTTGTGGTCTTCCGCTCGCCGTACGATTTCATTGAATTCCTTTTGCAGGCTTCACACTGTGCCTCGTCATTACGACAACACTACTCGAAGATACTCTTGCAGTACGAGCTCGTACAGCGCGCGCGCGCGCCTACGCCCGCCGACACCAGCCAGCCGACAGAAGCTAGCGCACATCCAACATCGTCCACTCTTACCGACGAGAGTAGATTAGACAACATAGACTGTCCACATTCTATGGCCACGCCTCCTCGTGGAGAGAGCTCAAGCACCACCGATGGATCGTTCGACGGGCTTGACAGAATGCGAGGCGGCATTTCATGTCTGACCCTTGCTCTTCAGCTGCAAGACATGGAGGAGCGAATCCCTTGGGACTTGGTCAGGGACGCATCGTCGAGATGCGATTGGGCAGCCATTAGGCCAAGCTGGCTAGCATCGGTAAGCTGAGCATCATACAATGGCGCCAGACATAGGCGGGAGCACGATGACGTGATGCACAGTCCGTGGACCCCGTGGGCCTCCCCTTGCCTGTGCTGGTTTCATGAGAAGGCCGATGTCGTTCGGCTGTACCGACGCGCGCGTCTTATTCCCGTTTGCGCAGGTGGAGGATGGACGGCATCAATTGCATACATTATCGATGGCGGTGGCGACATTGGAGGCTGCTATCGCCGATCACGCCCTTTCGAAGGAGTGGCGTTCCCGCCTTCGGCTGCCGTGGCTTAAGTCTCTGCAATCAGTCTCGACCGCATCAGCGCTGCAAGCCTTGATGCTCTCGTTTGACCGGCACGTTCAATGGAAAGAATTTGAGGGCGCGTCCATCGCAAAAGCCGAGGAAGAAGGCGAGGGGGAGGAAGATGTTGCACAGCGCGCAAGTGATGGCCGCAGGGAATTGGACGACGGAGACGTGCGCGAAAACAAGCGCGTGAAGCTAGAAGAGGCTGCAGACGAACACGAGGCCCTCGAAGTCGAAGTCAAGGTTGGTCGAGGCGCACCATCAGTTCTGAGTAATGACGAGGGCGCCGCCAGTGGGAAGGGGTCTAAGGACTCTAAGGACAGGCGGCGCGATAAGCGGCGGCGCGATAGCGCAGATGACGATGCGGGGGCTGCTTCCGCACGTACTCGCCACACGCGGATGCAAGATGACATGATCCAGAGGGCCTTGGACGTCGCCCATGGAGGTGACGGGGAGGCGGGCCATTCCGCTGAGGGAGCTCTGCAAGAGGTGGACATGGATATCGATGAGGGCTGCGTGAGTGTCGTCGATGATGTTGCCTGCGGTGGCATGAACGGGGCAAATAGTTCTGAAGATCTGTCTAGCGTCGAAGTCTTCTTGGCCCATGCAATTCGGCTCAAACGCGCCATCTACGGCACGCCGAGTGCGCGCCACACAGGCGCTACCAGCGGGTTTGGGTGTGCGCCGCACCCGATCATCGCAGGACGCGAGGCTCTCATAAAAGCTGAGCGTGTGGAGGCCGACTTTTGGCGCGCGGTGAGCGGCGGCACCATCTCCGAGAGAAGTGATTACTCGACGGGAGGAGGCTCCGCGGACGTGGATCCATCCGTCTCGTACTCGGCAGTGCCAATGGGTGACTCTGCGTCGACATCGGGCTTCCCAAGACCGTCGGAAGTGGGGGAGGTCTACGCAAAAGACGCATGGAGTCCTTACAATCTCCCTTCTCATTCGTCGTCCCTTTTCTCGCACTTGATACGTGCCAACCAAACTTCGCGCAAGGGAGACGGCGGTGCTACAGCAAGCAAGACGGGTGGCACGCCCGCCAATGCGTCGCTCCAACTTCCCGCTGGTCTACATGATCTCGTTGTACCGCAGATGCGCCTCGGGATGCTGTGGTCGGTCGAGTCTCCTGCCGGCGTTCCACGATGGGGGGTGCATCCTTGGCTGCTCTACGGGGCTAGCTTCCTCCTTGCAGGTCTGCCAAAAACGTGGTACGTCGTGCCCCCTGCAGACGCCGAGTCATTCGAAGCTCTGCTGAAGCGGGAAGCGAGCGGAGTCGCTGAGAGCACTCTTGAGGCCAACGCCTCTAGTCAGTCCGGTGACTGCAACATAGGCGGCTCGTCTAGGAATGCCACCAGCGGCGAATCCGCCCCGTCG
This sequence comes from Isochrysis galbana, assembly GCA_018136815.1. NCBI lineage: Eukaryota > Haptophyta > Isochrysidales > Isochrysidaceae > Isochrysis > Isochrysis galbana. The sequence continues at coordinate 465,062 of CM030931.1, forward strand.
ACGAGGGCGGCCACGTCGTCGACGCTGCTCCCGCCTGCGCTGCTTGCCACTGCTCAACTACAGGTATGTCGAGTTGAGCAGCAGCCCGGGGAGATTGTTGTCACCGCACCCCGCTCCTATCATTTCGCACTCTCGCATGGGACAACCGTCTCCGAGTCTACCGTCTTCGCAACTGACGACTGGCTGCCGTATGGATTGCTCGCGCAACGGCACGCTAAACAGGCCGCAAACACGGCCACGACCAAAGGCCCGCTGTCGGGCGGCAGAGTACCCACTGTTCCTCCTCTCGCGTTTTCGCTCGAGGAGCTAATTCTTCGAGCTGCGTGCTCAAGCCCATCGGTACGCACGTCCTCCTTGCTGCTCGACACGCTGCGCCCATTATCCGCACAGCACGCTGCAGCGCTTGAAGCCCTACAGGCGGCAGGCGCCTCTCTCGTCGAGGCGCCGCCTGAGTGCCCTCCAGCTGACGATGCTGCTAGGGCCACCACTACGGTCTCCAGCGTGAAGCGCGAGAGTCCTGACCTTGTGGGCGACATGGAGGAAGCCGCGGCAATCGCAGCTGAAGAGAATGCACTCTTACGGTTACTCGCTGCCGTAGAGCCGTGCGCGCCCACAGCCTCGTCGACAGCCCCCATCAACCCTTCTGAAGATTGCAAGGATAGTATGAGAGTGGTCGCAGGACATGGCGATGGCAGCCACACCTCTTGCTACCTTTGCGCCCAACCCTGCTTCCTGTCCTATGTGCGCTGCAGCGTGTGCAGTGATATCATCGCAGGCACTTGCCATGCTGCGCAACGCGTTGCGTGTGCCGAACACGGCCTGCAACTCGGCTGCGACTGCGCTCCATCCGCACTCTCCGTCACCGTAGTCTTTCCACCTGCACTCCTTGTGCGCTTCGAAGCCCTACTCAATAGAAGGCTCGCGAGGCGCGCCCGCTGGCTGGCGCTCGCAGATGAGACGTTAGCAGGGACCCCCGAGCTCTCAGCTGTGGATTCACTCCTGGCGATTGCCGAACGTATGCAGCTATGCGAAGAGCCACAGGTCCGGGCCATCCGTGCACGGAGAGACGAAGGGACGCGCTGGGTCTCACGCGCGTCTACACTTCTCAGTGAGAGGTGTGCTTACACCCTGTCGCAAGTCGACGCGCACTTAGCCAAAGGGGAGGCTATGCTGTTGCGGATGCCGCATATTGAAGAACTGCGCGCGATGGCCGAAGCTGCACGGGCTTGGGAAGTGCGCGCTGAGGCCATGCTCGCGACAACACGCTCGATTCCCCTCGCGAGTAGCGGAAAAGGTCTCGATGGTTCGCCGCTTGCCGACGAAACCGGCACGGCTGCGGCCCAGTGGGACCCCTCTCGCGCTCGCTCCCAATCGGAGCTTCGCGAACTCTTGAACGATCCCGCGGCGGCCTCGCTTAGACTTCCGCTAGTGGATGAAATAAAGGACGAGATTGAGCGACTGGGCTGGGTTTCATCCGCGGAAGCGATGGTCGCCTCCGAGCCTGATTTTGGTGAGCTAAAGGAGCTGCTCTCCCGCGCGGAGGCGTTGGGTGTGCGCCATCTACCAGACGCCGTTGAGTTGTCTCGCCGCTTCACCACGGCGGGTCGGTGGGTTTACCGCGCAAACAATGCCCTTCGCCGTCGTTCGTACCTTCCTGCATTGGAGACCTTGGCCCAGGAGGGGTCAACGCTGGGTGTTACCACAGATCAATTAAAGGAAGTGCGAGCGCGCATCGACGCCGCCACATCTTGGGCGAAGCGGGCGCGTGTCGCTCTTGGCCTTCCGCCTTCAGATGGCAACGCTGACAAGGACGAAGAACCCAAGAGCACAGCCTCCAGCGCCACCACCAATGGCAATGCTTTGCCGTCTGTGGAGAGCATACGCTCGCTGGCGGCAGAGGCAGCCGCACTTGACGTGACAGTAGCCGAGGAGGTGCAAGTAGGAGAGTTGGTGAAGAAGATTGATTGGTGGGTGAAGCGTGCCTCGGCAATGTTCATCAAGCGTGGGTCTGAGGCGACGCTCTTGGAGCTGCTCCAGCACGACCCTGACGCGCCGCCGCTCGAGGCGGCAGGTGAAACAGCCGATGGGGGCACAATTGATAGTGTTGCATGCGCATTTTGTACAGGCAACGATTCTGCCACGACATCGAAATTCATGATTGGCTGTGATGGCTGTGACCGTTGGTATCATGGACCCTGCGTCGGAGTGGACAAGAGGGCAGCGGATGCCATGACAGAGTATCAATGCCTCTTCTGTGTGCAGTCGGCTGGAGGTGAATACGTTTATGGCCCTCCATTTCCGGTGCCTAAACGAACTCGACGCCCGAGGTTGCGGCAGGTCGCGGCATTGCTCGACGAGGCCGCCAAGATGGACGTAGTAATGCCTGAGGTGGAGCCAATGAGGAACCTAATGATTCAGGCAGAATCGTGGCAAGCCGATGCTGCTGGGCTCCTTGATGAGTCATCAGCAGGCGAAGGGAGTGCCGAGCACGGCGGCGGTGACGGCTCAGGTGGCTCCAAAAAGCTGCGATACGAGATTCTCGAGTCGGTTCTCGCGAGGGGAGAGGCGTGTGAAGTTGAGCCTGAGTCGCTCGCCGCGTTGCGAAAAGTGGCGACGCAGTTCTTATCGTGGCAGGCGCGAGCTCTCGCACTGCTCCGCGGTGATTTCAGTGTTGACGAGCCACTCACACGACAAGAGGCCGAAATCGAGGACATGCTCGTTGACGGTATCGAGCCCGCGGCAGGTGATACAGTAGACTCCGACACCTCGGAGAAGCTCGGTGGCGTCCGGTGCGGTAGTGGCGGCGTAAAACTTGACCGCTCCGCCCTGCGCGGTGTCTCGCCAAACAGTCTCGGCGGTCTCCACCTTCTGCTTCTCGAGGCAGAGGAGCTGCGCGTCACATCAGAAGAAGTGACGCAACTGCAAGCGATGGCTGCTACGGCACGTCGATGGCAGGGGGACGCGCGAGCAGCCCTGTCGAAATCGGAGCCTGACGAGAAGTCCATTGCCTCTCTCCTCCAAGGGCTCGAAGCACTACCACTCCGCCTTAGAGAACGCTCCGATCTCCAAGCCAGACTAGCAACGCAGCGCTGGCTCCTCACGCGTCGTCCCGAGTTGTCGGTAGCCATTTCCTGTTGTGCAGCCCGGCCGTCCCTGGCTCTGCTTCGAGAGTTGTGTTTAGAGGCAGAAGAGCTCTCACTGGGGGAGTTGGCAGAAGTCGTCGAAGCAAGAGCGCGCTTGGCGGCCGCAGAAGCCTGGGACGTGAAGGTCGAGGAAGCGATTCGCTGCCGTGATGGCATGGCTTCGCTTGCAAACCTTCTGGACGAAGCGGACCAGCTTGGCGTTGTTCCCCTTCAAGAGGCATCGCTGCGTCGTCGGGTGAACAATGCCTCATCATGGGCGGCACGCGCAGCGGGTGCACTGGAAGGGCCCACCACCGAAGTGGAGCTGCAAGAGCTGCTAGCGCAGGCAGAAGAATCCTCTGTTCCTCAGGCAGACCGCGATCCGCTGATAGAGAAGGCGGCGCTTGCCACTTGGTGGCGACAGCGCGCCAACGCAGTCTTTGTTAAAGAGGGATGCCGGCTTACGCTAGCGGAGTGCCTCGATGGTGATGGGCATTATGAGCTGGCCACTGAAAATGGTGGCTGGGCTGTTCACCTTGCTTGCTCGTTCTGCACGGGCTGCTCTCGCTTCGAGACAGCACAATTCATGATCGGGTGTGACAGCTGCGACCGCTGGTATCATGGGCCATGCGTGGGAGTCTCAAAGGCGGAGGGTGACGCAATGAACGAGTACGCATGCCCCACGTGCGCGGGACAAAAATACAGGTTTGGGCCGCCCTATCCTGTACCGCGCAAGACGCGTCGGCCACGCCGGGCGATGGTCAAGGCACTAATGGCGGAAGCAGTTGCAATTGGTGTAGAGGTGGCTGAGCAAACGCTTGTCGGGCAGTTGTTGCGGGCGGCAGAAGAGTGGGATCGCGAGGCTGAGGAGCTCCTTGGACTCGGCAGCAGCGCTTCTCCGAAGGAAGGGGCGCAGGGTGTTGCTCATTGGAATGGCAGGCCTGCAGCTAGTGGTCGTGGCTGCGCAGATCTCGCACGCATTCGTGATCTTGTTGCTCGAGCCGAAACGCTTGAAGTCACTCCGGGATGGCTTCAGCAAGCCAAGGCATCTCGGGACCGCCTCGAGAATTGGAATCGCAATTTTGAGATGCTTGAGCAGGTGATTCGTCTCAGCCTTGCCCGTGCGACCTACCACGCAACCCCGCACCCCACATACTCCGATGTCCGTATGGAACGTGCGGCCCTTCATAGCGCGCGTGAGAAATGTTGTCTTTCGATGTACCGCCCATGCGGGCATACCCAGACGTTGTGCATGTTTGACCCTGCTCCTCATGCCTCGGCCCAGGCCACGTCAAAGTCCTCCGGACGCGCCGGTCCTACCGCTGCTTCCATGGCTCCCCCGACCACCTTCTCATCCCACGGATTCCTCTCTGCTGGCGCGTTCCCCGGTGACTCCACCGCCATAGGTGCGTCCCTTGCAGCGGAAGCGTCAGTTCTTACTATCAAGCATGTCGAGTTGCTATCCTCGATGAAAGCATGCCAAGACTGGCGCGTTTCAGCTCGGAGCGCATTGAGATCCGGGGCCGATGTCCCTACGCTCACCGCTCTATGCAACGTGGGTCACATGACGTGCTCTCCTGAGGCCGAGCTCCTCCGTATCGCGTTGGTGCGCGGACAGGCAATCGGTCAGCTCCTCGACCCATCGATTGCTGCGGCCGCAGCCGCCCGCGCTGCGGCGACCGCGGCAGCGGAGGCTGCCAATAGGTTTGGCTCTACTGTGGGCGGCCCGTCAACGGGCGAATCCAGGCGCGCGCCGGTACCGGCGCCCGCGCCGGCTCCGTTGCGAGCAGTAGCGCCCGGTGGGGGCGCTCCAACTACGTTGCCGTCCTACACACCCGCGCCGCAACCCTATTCAGTGGTTGGCTCCTCGCTTCCGCCCACGGCGCCCCCGCCCGTATTGATAGGCGCCAACATGGCACCTCTAAGTCTCTCGCTCTCCAACAACTCTGCCCTGTTGTCTTCTGCCCCATCGAGCGCAAACGCCGCCACTGGCGCTCTCGACAGTAGTGTGAGCCTCATGGCAGAAGAAGAGTTGTGACCTGACTTCCTGATTTCTCACAATGGCGTGCCTCGGCCCCTCGGTACTGCCGAGGCCAAGACGAGGGCACAGTGTTTGGTCAGCGACTTGTTACTTCTTATAGTAGCGCGCCTTGGCCGCTCGGTATTGTCGAGGCTAGGACGAGGGCCTAGTGCTTGGTCAACGGCTTGTACTGCCGCTGCCAAAAGGACACCGGCTCCCACCTCTCATCGCGTGGGAATTTGCGCATGCACTACAGGGCCGTTCTCCGGGACACTCTGGGACACATGGAGTTAGTGGCCGCTCAGCCTCGGATTCTGGCGATAAATGCAAGATTCTGTTCAGATACCATCTCCTGTCACTACAACTATGCTAAACGTAAACTTGGCCGAAATTCACGTTCACTAGCCGTATTAAGCTTGCTGTTGGGGTGACGCCTTGCGGCTTGTATCTTCGATTGTGATTGTAGCTCGGTCACTCACTCTATTTAACCACTATTTCCCACCTCCCCTGGGTGTCCAAGGATTCCGCAGGGTCCCCCCTACCTCCTACCTGCCCCGCCAGCCGCCTCCCCCGTCCGAACAATCCCCTCCCAGGAGGAGCGCCTCCGAGAGATCCCGTACGTGTCGCGCAGGCAGGCAGCTCCCGCCGCCGCCGCCCCCGTGTTGTATTCCTGCCCATCTGAAGGCTGTAGGCATGAGGCATGAATATTCGTGTAAGGTACGCGCTCACAATTACAATTGAACAGTTCCCCGTGTTGCCACTGACGCACAAGACACACAGATTCGGATTCCCCATGGTCTCAAGTCCAGGTTTGCAGGTTTTGGTCTCGAAATTTGCGATTCAAATTTTGTTTTTGCTGTTACTATAATTGTTGGCTCGTTTAAGGTAATAAACCGGCATGACTTCGACTTCTCGTTCTGCAGTCGCTCTGCGAGACTCTCTCTCTCTCTCTCTCCGTCCGCCTCTCCTCGGCCGACGGCAGGAAGATTCGTCCAAAACATTCTCCGGTCCCAAGATATCTCGTATCATTAGGAAATCAAATTCGTCGTAGGCCTCTCGAGTCGTGCTAGTCACTAAGAAGGATGGCTCCGTACGTTTCTGCGTAGATTATCGCGACGTCAACTCCAAGCTTCGTCTAGAGGACAGCCCTCTTCCCCTCACGGTAGAAGCCATCGACCGATTGTCGTCCGGCCAAGGCAACCTTGATTCTCTATTCCTTTGCACCCTGGACCTGGCATCTGGTTTCTGGGGTATACCGATCAAAGAGTCCGATAAACATATCAGCGCCTAGTACTAACACGGATGGTACTAGCCCTGCGCACGGGAGTACTATCTTAGCACCAAATAGCCTATAATTGGTCTCAGATACGCTCAGAGGTGTCGTTCCGTCAATTGTGGGACATCAGTCGAATTGAGCTATCGAATGTCCACAGTTGTATAGAGCGTTATTTTAAAATTAAATGCAAACTAGCGTAACAACTTTTTTCCCCTGCTTTCCCGCGGCGCGTGTCCTCCCCCCTCCCGGGGCGCCGTGTCGGCGCTTTTCCCTGTGTGACAACTACATAACCATACATTTTAAGAGATATTTATTACTTGTCGGTGCACGGCGCGATGTGCATCGGTCCCCCCGCGGAGACGCCGTGCGTGCGCATGCCAACTTTTTCCCTATGCGTACCCCCTAAGGTCCACATTTACGTAAATTAGCCATTGTTTCTTTGCGCAGTACGTGTGATGACTTGCAATCACATTGTGCACGCCGTGCGTGGGCACGGCGCGATGTGCATCGGCCCCCCCGCCCCCCGCGGGGCGCCGTGCGTGCGCATGCCAACTTTTTCCTATGCGTACCCCTAAGGCCCACATTCACGTAAAGTAGCCATATAAGAGATGTTTCTTTGCGCAGCACGTGTGATGACTTGCAATCACATTGTGCACGCCGTGCGTGGGCACGGCGCGATGTGCATCGGCCCCCCCGCGGGGGCGCCGTGCGTGCGCATAGCAACTTCCAGGAAGGTGCACGCCGTGCGTTCACTCTTTCCGCGGGGGAACTCTGGGCGCAGAGGCGGTCGGGAACCGTGGGGACACCCCCTGGGACCGGGGAAATTAATACCGTATATTGCGAAACACTAACGTAAACAACTGATAGGTCTTTTGGTCTCTCCCCTCCCCCCCGGGTCCCCTCCCCCCTCCCCCGTCTCCCCCTCCCCCTCTCATCGACCTACCAGAGAGAGAAGGCTCCTACTGCCTGCCTCCCTCCTCCCTCCTCGCTCACCCTCCAGCTCTACCCTCCAGCACCTGTCGAGGCAGTACGGGCAAGCGCTACCATTCGGGCGGGATGCCCATTCTTCGAGACAAGATCTGTGGAAAGCGTGATTGCATGGTGTCACAAACGCTTCCTCATCTGACAACGGCATGTAACAGATTGGGCACTCATCGTAGTCTGGCATGTGGGCACTCATCAAGCCATACATGGGCCGTTGGTGCAAGGCAAACCTCATGCTCGTCGGCGACTACTCCGACGAGTACGACAGGATCCCCAAGACCAAGTACATTGGAGACGAGGCCGCCGTCGCGTACCTCTGCATGGAATATATCATGGCTGAAACGAATCCCATGGTGCAAGTGCACCGAGCAGCTGGCAAACTCTACATGGAGAACAAGAAGGCCATCCTCGCACGCGTCACGGACCTCGCCACCCAAGATCAGCCAAGCGACACCGTCGCCTGCCAGCAGAACGACGAGGAAGAGGGATGTGAGAAAAAGACGAAGAAGATGAAAACTCACCCCGCGTAGCTGGGGGTGTTACCACGTGTGTTGGGAGTGGGGGAGCGTGATGAGCTTTGTAATAATAATATTATTGTGGCTAACCAAAAAGAAAACAAGCACATAGCCTGGTCCTCTTTTGACGGAACGCGACTCAGGCTCAGGCTCTAGCTCTAAGTACCCCGAGAAGAGGGCACACACGTTCTAACGTGAAGCAAGGGCGGCGAGTAGCAGACGGAGCCGTTCAATAGCTCGTCTGCTAGCCAACAAGATGCTCTACTGCTCTACACTGGAGTACAACCCTAGAGTAATAGAATGTCCAACTCAGGATAAATGACAAATATGACAAATGACGAATAAGTACTCCATAAGTATCTATTCTTGTAAAGTGCAGTAGCGGGGCGCTGTGAATGAGTCGTGGTGTGACCGCCAGCCACCGCTGTCCACGAGCGCCGCGTAACAAGAGAAGAGAGAGAGAGAGAGAGAGAGAGAGAAGGGAGAAGGGAGAGAGAGAAGGGAGAGAGAGAAGGGAGAGAGAGAAGGGAGAGAGAGAAGGGAGAGAGAGAAGGGAGAGAAACAAGGGAGAGAGAGAAGGGAGAGAGAGAGAGGAGAGAGAGAGAAGGGAGAGAGAAGGGAGAGAGAGAGAGATTGGGAGACGGAGATTGGGAGAGAGAGAGAGAGAGAGAGAGAGAGAGAGAGAGAGAGAGGGAGAGAGAGAGAGAGAGAGAGAGAGAGAGAGAGAGAGGGAGAGCGGGGGGGGAGGGGGGGGGGGAGGGAGGGAGGGAAGGAGATTGGACTCTGCAGGGTGAGGCTTTCAGTATCGCTAGCTAGGGTTGAGGGCGCGAGCCAGTTGCAGCGTGGGAAACGCTGTGCCATCGCGCCCTCGATGCTATCCTCTTCTCGTTCCTCTCTCTTCCTCTGCTGCCACCACACAGCACGGCCTCTCTCTCTCTTCCTCCGCCACCACACAGCGCGGCCGCTTCGGCGTTCACTTTGCGACGGCTCGGCCGCAAAGTCTCTCGTGCACAAGCAGATCCTCCATTTCGCCGAGATGGTCCGCCCCAGCGAGCGCGAGCGGCGTGCGAGGGCAATCGCCATCTCGCGCACGCGAGACGTTGTGAGGGCCGCCTTGCCCGGCGCTGAGCTCCATCAGTTCGGTTCCACCTCGACAAGCATCGCACTGCCGGGCTCGGACCTCGATCTTGTTGCCATCTATCGGCCAGACAGCCGCCGCTCCGACCCTTTCACCTCACTGCGCAAGGTGCGTAATGAGATGCGCCGCTCGCAACTGCACGAGCCCAAGAAGCAGGCGATGCTCCTCAACGCCAAGGTGCCGCTGCTGAAGTTCACTGAGCGAGAAAGTGGTATGCCCATCGATCTCTCGTGCAATTCTCTCGACGGTCTGCGCAACTCACAGGCGATCCGCGTGGCGATCCAGTTCCGTCCGGAGCTTCAGCCGCTGATTTTGGTGGTGAAAACCTTTCTCAAGCAGCGGGGCCTTAACGAGACCTTCAACGGCGGCATCGGCTCATATCTGCTCTTTGCCATGGCCTTGCAAAAGATTGAGCCACGAACCCGTTCAACAGACCTCCTTGAGGCGGCAAGGCAGCTAGGACAGGTCGCGCAGCTCCGCGTCTCTCTCGGCGAAAAGGGCTCGCATGAGTTTCTCAGCGAGCAAACAGTGGAGACTACAGATGTTGTATTTGAGAGGCCGCAGCTATTTCAAGATTACATGCGTGCGGGGGAACAGGAACGTAGAGGGCGCGTGACAAGCGCTGGTGTGATGGACGACATAGATGATTCTGCAGAGAGGCAGCCTCCCGAAGCACCGTCGCGCGAGGAGCCCCCCGACCCGAGTCAAGCCATCCCAGCCAATCGTCTCGAGATCCAGAATGCTGCCATGCATGTCGGCGACGCGGGTGCGAGCGTTGCAGCGGCATGTGCCGGCGAGACAGTAATGCGATTCCTGATGCGGAGTCCTGATCAAGCTAGTGAAGGAGAACGCGTCTTCGAGCAGGCAGCTGTGTTACGCAACCTGTCGCGCGCAGAGTTGCGCGAAGTTTGTGGTAAGCGGTGCCCCTCATCTCGTGCCTAGCGACAGCTCAAGGGCCCCTGCTGTCTCAGGAGATGGCATGGAGCGGACATGCGTCTCTGGTGTTGGCAAGTCCGTTGGAAAGCCGTCGGGTATCTTGGACATGGCAACACCCTCGGAGGGGCGTGAATGTAAGGCGGGCGAGCCGTACCTGCATATACCCGCGCCTCTATCATCTGATTGTATCCTATCCTTGCATGCTTTTTCTCAGTCCAACGAGGCATATCCACTAGAGGTGGTCGAGCGGCCATCTTACTCCGTCTTTCGAGAAGGGAGCTCGCGGCTTCCCCCGCCACGGGTGTCTGCCCTTTGAATACCGCCGCGGTGGGCACTGCAATTGACGCTGAGGCTGATGCCGGTGCCACATCTTTATCGGATGCTAGCGTAACGCTGGTCACGCCCAGATGGACTCATGGCGTGAGAGGCGGGGACATGAACCCGCCGCTACAGGGCGCGAGAGCTGCTTCCGTCTCCAGCGCAGGTACAAGAGAAGTCCCTAGACATCCAGAGGCGATCGTGGGGACAATGAATGAATTGAGAGCAGGCCATTGGGCTGAGAATTCGGGGTTTGGTGCAGAGGCTGCCATCGGAGACGTAACGCCGGTTGCCCGCCACGCCTCCGACGGTGTCGGCAGGTCGGGTGGAGAACAAATTGAAGTGGGAACATCCACTGCAAATGCTCAAGTGGCGCCTATGCACCAAACTTCGTCAGGCAGGTTACCGATCACCCGACACCCTCGTATCGTATATCTCCATTCCGAGAACTGCCCCGATCTCGGCGAGGCGCTGCTCAGCTTCTTCGAGTACTACGGCCACCTCTCTGCGCCGCTCACCGTGCACGATCCTCTTGCTCCGCACGTGAATCTAGGAGCCAAGGCGCATCAGTTCGCTGAGGCACGGCGCCATTTTGCTGAGGCGGCACGGGCTCTCAGGGAGACGAAATGTCTGTCTGCTATTCTCATTGGTAAGCCATGAAGCTCGTCTAGGGGACAGAGCATGTAGCCCATGATCACTGCGCATTCAATGCATAGTCATGGAAGCGGACCTACTCCCGCCTCGCCTTGTACCGTCGAAATGTGCATCTAGCCTTGCTCTAGCTCATCTGCCCCGTGGCCTTGGTTGCAGGCTGGCCGGAGGGCGGCATGGCGCCTCGCCCTCAGTTGGCTGGCCCCGAATTCTACTCGCCATCGAAGGAGAAAGCTAAGCCCCGTCGACGCCGTGAGCATGGTGCTCCCCACGCTGTTGAAAGCTCAGGCGGCAGGTCTCTTGCCGTGGACGCCCAGGTCGCCGGTGGTGCAGTGGATGCGAACCCGTGGCAGACGAGACGTAGGCAAACAACGGAGCTTCGGCGCGCCATAGGATCAGGCCAATGGGGCCGGGAAGCGAAGGATGCGCTACTAGCAATGAAGGGTGGCATGAACCGTCCGTCAGGTGGCCGCGTACGCAATCTAGCACGGGCGCTTGGAATGAGACCCCAAACAGTCGCATCCATTTTGAGGAGAGAGCATCGGAGGTGCGCGATCCCCGTGACACATGCAGAGGTCGTGCGTTCCCCTCCGCTTGATGGTGAATGCTTGCGGAAGGCAGCGATGACTACAAGGCGGGGTGCCACCTGACCTCACAACATTCCACCTCATACTATCGCATACTTTCTACCACCCGGTACCGCCTCCGTGGAAGAAATCGCCCCTCACCCTGCCCAACTCGTGAAGATTCTGCTGAAGATTGCCCTTGTTGTTGCAGAGTCCTAAAAGAAAAGCGAGCCACTAGGTTGCCCTCCTCGTCGAGCGGGTCGCTATACGTGCCCTCACCTACGCTTGCAGAACAAGCCTGCAGCCCGACGCTTGATCGAAATCAGATCGCCGTCGAGGAGGATGGCTCAGACAGACCCGGCTGCTCGAGAGGCCATGAGGAAGGTCGTTGGCATGTGCGAGTTCCCGTAGCGGGGTATGGATGGGGTGGAGGCACGCAGAACGCTGCGGCGCTAGCAGAAGCGCAAGCATCTACGTATCTAGCGGATGGGCTGCATGCATCTATCGTCTCCGATCCGCTTGGGCTGCGTCCAAGAATAGTGGCAGCTCCATCTCGACTTGCCGTCGACGGAATGGACCAGGCCGCCCGATTCGCACAAAGTGCTCACGGACGAGCGTGTAACGTGAGCAGCAATCCGCTTACTCACTTGGCCAGCGTGTGGAATAGGCTCACCGCCGCCTTCCCCTACATGAAGGGCCAGTCGACTGCTGAGGGAGAGTTGAGCTCTGGCAAAGCTTACGACGAATCATCAGATGATTCACTTCCGAGCAGCTCTGCTTTTGCACAGTCGACACGTGGTTCTCGTCACACCACCGCCAGTATTCCCTTGCCCCATCAAAATTTTAATGACTTCCTCCAGATGGAACGTTTGCGGCTCGCTGAGAAGAGGCGGCGGCGGGCGGGCTCAGTTACCGTAAGCACGAAGGGTGCAGAGCTGAGAGGTGACAGCTCATCCGGCGCGAAGGAAGGTGATATGAAGAGGGATTCGACGAGTGGGGTAGCATACGGAATTCCCCCTGTGAGCGACAAACATATCACAGACACTGCCGCCGTTGCACAAGACTCGTCTGCTGCACTTAGTGCGGAGCTGAATGGAGGCATGAGTATAGACAACCCAGTGCATCTAGGCATCGACTTGGCCTCTTCGCAGCGTGGAGGTGGGCTTAACGTGCATTCGCATGGTTCGGGAGCAACAAGCAGCTCACTTTCGCCCTCCCACGTTGAAGTGCGCGAACAAGCTCTCTTAACGGTGGCGACCATTAATCACAGCGCGCACCATCGCGTCATCAGCCTTGTCCATCGAGCGCTGCAGGCGGACCTCAAGGACAATCGCAAGATCAATCAAAGGCTGCACCACGAGTACAGTCCCGGCGATGGGCATCACCCATGGCGTTGTCAACTTGTGGACACGGCGACTGGGCTCAAGTTTGAGGGCTTAGCGACGACTAGGCGGCGAGCCAAGGCAGAGGCGTACACGTTGCTTTGGAATAGCTGGCAACGTGCCGCTGCCCACGGCCAAACGATTGAGAGCACGCCAAATTTATCCACTATGCTGAAGGCGATGCAGCCGGACGCTTCGTTCTTCTTCGCGTGCCGGATGGCTCCCCAGCCTTACTCGACGCAAAACGAAGATGAGACTGCGCCGTCATAGGTCGTGATGCGTTCGATCGATCTTCTCCTTCCGGATTGGTCAAGAGCCCCAGCTTACCCATTGTCGACTACGCGACGGGTCTAGAGACGTGTCGCCCTCATAACGGCTTTTCTGGTGTTGCCGTACTTGTTAGGAGACTGCTTATTTATCCCCCGATAGCTATCGGGGGGCGTTGGCTCCTTGGGGGTAACATAGGGGTATACAACGCGCTAGTAATTAAATTAAACCTTTTAATAGTCTCACCGCACACGCAGCCGTGGACCCTCTACTTTCTACTCACGTAGGAAAACTTTCTACACCCCCACTCCCCCGGCCCTTCTCCCCCCGCCATAAGGCGACTCCCCCCGTGCACTACTAGGGGGACAGGGGTGAAGGGCTTAGATATGGTCCGGTGGCCCGCGCCTCCCCCCGGTGATCATTCGCCCCCCCTTCCTCCTGTGTCTCCGAGTGGGCGGCGGTCTCAGCCCCGACTTATCCTGTAAACAGGTGCGGGACTTACCTATTTTTCGGTGAGCGGAGCTCTCGCTCCGCCCACCCCCTTCTCCGCGCTCTCTCTCCCCTCTCCTGCAGGCACGCGCGATGGCGCGCCTGCGGCAGGCCTGCCGCTGCTCCTGGCGACCCCTGGAGGCTCCTGGAGGCCAGCTCAGGGGGCAGAGGAGGCTGGGGCTGGGCCCTGGCCTCCCCTGCCTCTCCCTCGCTGGCGCTCCTGAGCCTCTGGGGCCCCCAATCTGCACCTGTCTGCCTGTCGACCAGGGGGGGAGGGGGGGTTGGAGCGATGGGCTGGTCACGAGGGGCCAGGATGGGCGAATGGGGCGAGCCTGTGGGGAAGGGAGTGGGTCAGTAGGGCAGTGGCCTCCTGGCAAGCCATCAGGCGTGCCAGGAGGATGGGTGGTTCCTCCCCCATGGCAGGGGAGGAGTGGAGAGAGGGGGGGGCTCGTGCCCCCCCATGGGTCAACCAAGTATAAACTTAGTTGATACAACGCGCTAGTAGTATTAAACCTTTTAATAGTCTCACCGCACACGCGGCCGTGGACCCTCTACTTTCTACTCACGTAGGAAACTTTCTACACCCCCACTTCCCCGGCCCTTCTCCCCCCGCCATAAGGCGACTCCCCCCGTGCACTACTAGGGGGATAGGGGTGAAGGGCTTAGATATGGTCCGGTGGCCCGCGCCCCCCCCCGGTGATCATTCCCCCCCTTCCTCCTGTGTCTCCAAGTGGGCGGCGGTCTCAGCCCCGACTTATCCTCCACTAGCTAATTGGACACAACTTTTCCGTCCCGGAATCCCGCCATGCCTGACGAGCCAGGTGTCCGAGTGCTACCGGGGGGAGGGGGCCCCGCCCCCTCCCCCCGATATTCGTCCTCCCCCCAGTGCACGCACCGACCCCGCGCACCCCAGCACGTCCTCTCCTCGAGTCCACGCTGGGGGAAAACCCCTTTCGGGTAAAAACAACGCAGGGGGGGGGGCACTCATGAATAGGAGCCCAGAAACGCTAATCTCTCCTCGCAAGAGCGAGTGGCCGCGGCGAGCCGCGGCCCTTCCCTCCTGGTTCTGGCGCCCCCGTCTTCTCTTACCCAAACGGGGCGAGAAGACACGTAAACGCCGGAGGGGAGAGCTGCCACTCCCCCCTCCCCTCCCTCTTCCCTTTTCCTCCTCTATTCCCTGCGGCGGGGGCCCATGGCCCATGGCGCGCGCCTGCGGCCCCTCTTCAGGTCCCCAGGCCCCAGGTAGCCTGCAAGGGCCTGGGAGCACAGCTCAGGGGGCAGGTGAGGCTGGGGCATGGCCCTGGCCCCTCCTGCCTCTCCATCGCTGGCTCTCGAGCCCCTGCCAGTCGACTGGAGCTGGCTGGGGGGTCCTGATCAGGGGGGCCCAGGGGGAGGAGGGGCTGGTCAGAGGGATGGGCTGGCCACGACAGGCCAGGGCGGGCGAATCAGGCGTGCCTGTGGGGAGAGGGATGGGTCAGCATGGCAGTGTGCTCCTGGCAAGCCATCAGGCATGCCAGGAGAGTGGGTGGTTCCTCCCCCATGGCGGGGGAGGGGTGGAGAGAGGGGGGGGCTCGTGCCCCGCCATGGGTGAACCAAGTATAAACTTAGTTGTTCCCCCCTGGGGGCTAGGGGGATGGTGAGTTTTCTTTCCCCTTCTTTCCTTCGGTCTAATGCGCCCCCTCGCTGCTCCGTCGCCGTTCACCAGCGCAAACTCAAGCCTGCAAGTCATCGCAAGCTGACAAGAAATCACAAGACGCACATTGTATTAAAGAAACGTGGGTAGGTTCCAGAGGACACGTAGTCATGCGAGCGACGCTTTACCGATGACATGGAAACGGCAAGCACCGCAGTTCCCAAAGGCTTACAAGTCACAACTCAACCCGTGCAGATTGAACTTCTCATCACCACCGCAAGTGTAGAATAGAGGCTCTCAACCCATTCAGTAACATGACCGCAAAAAAGCAAGCGCCATCGACGTCCAAGATCCCAGTCGCATCAGGCTCGTGTAAACACTGCAGGGCATCCTCGCCCGCCCCCTCTTTGCGCTTCCCAGATAAGTTGGGAATTGAAGCGCAGATAATTGGCTGGGTTCCATCCGAGGGTAGATGGTAAGGATTTCAGCAATCGACCCGAATCATCATTTCATCGACTCGTCCTCGTTGGGTGCGTAAGCCGGCGACGTAGGTGAGTAAGCGGGAGAGGTTGGCGAGTAGGCTGGGCTGGTTGGCGAGTAGGCTGGCGACGTCGGTGAGTAGGCCGGCGATGTGGGCGAGTAGGCCGGGCTGGTGGGCGAGTAAGCCGGGCTGGTGGGCGAGTAGGCCGGGCTAGTGGGCGAGTAGGCCGGGCTGGTAGGTGAGTAGGCCGGGCTGGTGGGTGAGTAGGCCGGCGACGTCGGTGAATACGTCGGCGAGGTCGGCGAGTAGTTTGTCCCCGATGGAGAGTAGGCGGACGAGGTCGGCGAGTAGGCGGGCGAGGTCGGCGAGTAGGCGGGCGAGGTCGGCGAGTAGGCGGGCGAGGTCGGCGAGTAGGCGGGCGAGGTCGGCGAGTAGGCGGGCGAGGTCGGCGAGTAGGCGGGCGAGGTCGGCGAGTAGGCGGGCGAGGTCGGCGAGTAGGCGGGCGAGGTCGGCGAGTAGGCGGGCGAGGTCGGCGAGTAGGCGGGCGAGGTCGGCGAGTAGGCGGGCGAGGTCGGCGAGTAGGCGGGCGAGGTCGGCGAGTAGGCCGGGCTAGTGGGCGAGTAGGCCGGCGAGGTCGGCGAATAAGCGGGCGAGGTCGGCGAGTAGGCAGGCGAGGTTGGCGAGTAGGAGGGAGAAGTCGGCGAGTAGGCAGGCGAGGTGGGGCTGTACCCTGCCGCGTCGCCATGCTGGCTCATGGGCGAGAAACCGCCTGCCCAGGGCGATTGATCAGGACGCGGCGAGAACGCACCATCACCTGGACCCGGCGAGAAAGCTCCGGCGCCCGAGAAGGGCGACTGATGATAAGGAGTGAAGGCGCCAGGCATGCCTGGCCCAGGCGAAATGGCGACCGTGTCATCGTAAAGAGGATCAAGGTCTGCCGGCTGCGCATGCTCAAGCATCTCGGTGTTGAGGAAGAGTTCAAACTCGCCCGTGCCGATTGGGGCGAGCTGACCAAGCATGATGTTCTCCGATACGCCTTGCATGTAGTCACACTCGGCGAAGCAAGCTGCTTCCATGAGCACGTCAACCGTCTCCTCGAAAGAGCAGCGGGCGAGGGCGCCGTTGTCGACGCGGTTGATGCCATGACGAGTCACAGACAAGAGGTGACCTCGGTACGTCATGACGTCGCACAGGATGGCGAGATGGCGATAGTTGACGTAAGAGCCGTCGAACTCGATCACGGAACGCAGCTCACCGAGGAGAGATTGGCGCACCGCCTCGACGCCCAAGTTCCGAATGATCTCACATATGTCGTTGGACATGAGCCGTGTGTGGTCTATACGCCGGTCGGCAGAAGCGACAGCGGCAAAGTTGATGCCTTCCGTGTCCAAAACCCACTCAGTAACCATCCCGAGGGCGCCGGTCTCGGGGTGCACGGTCTCCCGCTTGGGTTCGCGCATGAATACGCGCTTGATCTTCTCAATGCCGCGCAATGTCATCTCCGAAAGCATGTTGGCCTCTATCTTCTGCAAGAACAAGTGTTCTTGCTCGTCGGCACCGACGTCCTCGTTGCCCTTATTGGGCGCGTCATTGACTAGACGCACACGTAGCACGAGCTTATCGTCGTTGTCCTCCGAATGGATCACATGCAGCTCGTCAGTACCGTACTCTGCGGCAATCCGTCGTGTGATGTCTTCCATGAGTAAGTTCTTATCAGCCATTGCTTCCATGTCCAGTTCGATGCGCAAGACCCAAGGTGAAATGCGCGAGAAGTCAATCTCCTCGAAGGATGTATCGTAGAAAAGGCGCACGAACTCCTCGTCTTCATCGACAACGGTAGTGCGCTCTGCCTCGAGTGGTTGAAGTGGGTCATACCTGAGCAACAACAGCACGCAAAGCACAATTGAGATCACGGTAAGGGGCTAAGGTGGCGCCATAGCAGCCTTACGTAGTGTCCTTGGAGCTGGGAGGCGGACTGGGTGGGCGTATAGATGAAGGAGCGGACGCGTGCGCTCACCAAATTTCCGTGCGCTGCGTCACGGATCCAAGCGTGGTGTGCTCGAGGAGAGACTGAACCTCCTTGGCGGCCTCCGAGTCGTTGGCGCACTCGGGTCTCAAGTAAACAGTCAGCGAGGGCGTCTTGGGCTGTTTAGAGACGTTGATGATTTCCTTGAGCCGCGGCACGCCAAGAGTGACGTTCTTGGCCGAGACACCGGCGTAGTGGAACGTGTTCAGAGTCATCTGCGTAGCGGGCTCGCCAATGGACTGGGCGGCGAGCGCGCCAACCATCTCCCCCGGTTGGACGCGGTGTTGAAGGAAACGGTTTTCGACCTCGCCGAGAAGCCAATCGAAGGCCTGTGGCGTGAGCCGGTGCTCGCCGAGGACACGCTTCGACGCAAGTTGCGACCGCAACAACGAGAAAAAGTTGTAGGTAGCGTTGTACTGCGCCTCGATAGAGAGGCGGTCCGTACCCTTGACCACAGTGAGCTTGGTCAACAGATCTCGCACCTGTCAAGTGAGTCGCGATGTGAATATCTGCAGGGCAGTGAGGCAGCAGGTGCGCCGGACGGAGTGGCTTTGATGCCACAGAGGCGCATCCGCCCTGCCAAAGCGAGGGCGCTTGGGATGTCCTTGCTCAAGATGCTCACCTTCGTGATGACCTCAATGGGCTTCAAATCAGACGGCTTCGAGGCGTCAAGAGGATAGAGCCCCTGCGCTTTGCGGATGAGGCGCACCATATTGACCGGCGACGGGGGGTCTGCCTTGCCCTTCGCAAATGGGCCGAGCCGATGGTGCGTAAGTACTCTGCGATCCTCCAGCAGCTGCTCGAACTCTAGCCGTAGCTCTTCGCGTGCGAGGGGGTCCCTCTTGAGCTCTTCCGCCATGCCAGGCCGCAACCAAGGCTGACCGATGGCGGACTCGTTGGCACGCCCGTAGTTAGGGTCGTCGAGCTTGTGCTCATACATCTTTCGGAGCTTATCCACGTGCAGCCCGATGTGAGCGATCTTCTGATTTTCTAGACGGACAGCGTCCATGCCGTCCTCGCCATAGAGGAACTGAAGCACCTCGCCCTGAGAGTTGCGGACGGTGCCGTCGTACTTGACAGTGACGCCCTCCATTGCCTTGACGAGTCGTCGTTGAATGTAACCAGTTTCGGCGGTTTTCACCGCCGTGTCGATCAAACCCTCCCGACCACCCATTGCGTGGAAGAAGAACTCCTGTGGCGTGAGGCCCCGCAAGTACGAGTTCTCAACGAAGCCGCGAGATTCGGGGCCGTAGTCGTCCTTTGTGAAATGTGGGAGTGTACGATTAAGAAAGCCGTACGGAATGCGCTTGCCCTCAACGTTCTGCTGCCCTACGCACGCAATCATCTGAGAGATGTTGATGAAGGACCCCTTAGAGCCTGTTGTGACCATATTCTTTACATTGTTCGACTCCTTGAGCGACTTCTGTGCAGATGTTCCGGCCTTGTCGCGTGCCTTGTTTAGCACTTGATTCACATTGTTTTCAAACGACTCTATGATGGTGCGACCCGGCTGGCACTCAAGCTTGTTGTGCTGGGCCTTTTCGACCAACTTCTTCACCTGCAAGTCGTGAGGCGAAACAGAAGGTGGGGACATCAGCGATGTCTCGGCGAAGTCCCTCTGTGACTAAGCGAATGCTATGCAAGGTTATTAAGGGAATGCCATGCGAGGGCATTCCCACACCGTCGACGTGGGCGCCTCGCCTCTCGCATACGCGATCCACTCACCTCACGCTTCGATTCATCGATGGTGGCGACGATGTCGTCCATGGTCCTGGCGTCGGCGATAGTATCTCCGATACCAATCGAATATGAACGGTGCAGGATCCAGTAATTGACGAGACGTTGGTGACCACCGATGAAGGCTCGTACACCCTGCAATTTTCGCGCACGGGGTGCGGAGGGTTTGGCGGATGGAGGAGTCAAACGTGGGCGCCGCGCGTCCGACGCCGAGGCAACAGCGCAGGCGTAGGCATGAAACGAAGAGGCCCACCTGTGGCCCGAACTCATTGGCAATCACGTGGATGATACCGCCGGCGCCGGTGCCAAGCGCCTTTTTGTCCAGCATCCCCGCCAATAGCTCGCCACGCTCAATGATGACTCGAGTGTCACCGGGAGACAGCTCGTCAGTTTCATCATCAGGGTGGCCCTAATTGATGTTGTGCGCAGGGGCCGTAGTTCAGCATGTCATGAACATCCGGAATTCCAGGTCAACCGGAGTTTAAGAGGCATCCATGATGCGATGCGAGCGGTGCAGCAGCCGGTGGCGCAAACAAAAGTGAAAATGCGGTGATGGATGCATGAGGGGACTCGACTTACGTTGGAAAATCTGGCCATTGAGAAGTCGGGTAAGATGAGGCTTTGTGCCTGCTTGCCGGTCCAGAGTGGCCTCGGCTTAAGAATCGCCGGCACGGGCAGCGTGCCCGTGAAGGTGTCGAGATGCAGCACCAAATTCATCATCATGTCCTTTTCGATGAAGGTGTCACGGCGCGTAAACCCACGAGAGCCAAGAAGCGTATCCTGGACAATACCCATAACTGGCTTATTGGACTGCGGAGATACGACGCATCGAGCGACTGACATTATCTCGGAAGCCTGCGTGGCGACGGCAGCGATAAGTCACGGAGAAGCGCGCGAATATAGCAGGGCGCACGGTCCGACAGGACTCAAGCAACGCGGAAGCCACATCTACCAAAGGGGCGTTTGCCATACCTCTGCTCGGGTCTCCATTGATTGCATCACATGCAGATTCATTTCGTCGCCGTCGAAATCCGCGTTGTACGGCGTCGTCACCGACAGGTTAAGGCGGAAAGTGGAGTAAGGCATTATACGCACGCGATGAGACATAATGGACATCTTGTGCAATGAAGGCTGCCGATTGAACCTGCAAGTTCGGGAGACGAGGGTGGATGGGATGTTTGCGGGCCCATGAACCGCGGCCGCACGCAGACGCAGGCGCTCGTAAGCGGCAAGGGCGCACAGCTCCTCCTAAGCGAAGCCATGCCATCAGACGACCCCTGCGCCATCTTGGCGCCATGTGGCACAGCAGTCCGCGAAGTATATGCGTGCACCCGCTGCACCCGTAGCATGAGTGTACCCGCTCCACCCACATCTTTTCTCAACGAACTCATACAGCCGCGACTCACATGACAACGTCCCCATCTTCGATATGTCTCTCTACCGTGTCCCCGTAGTGCAAATGCTTTTCCACCATGGGCAACTTCAAGTTGAGACGTGTCCCATCAGAGCGGATGATATAGAGGGCGCCAGGCAGCTCGATCGGTCCGTTGTTGACTAGCTCCTGTGCAAGACCAGGTCGTCCGAGGTGTGTGAGGGGCAGGGAGCCGCACTCGCTCTCGTCCTATTACCCACAGATGCCGCCGAACGAACTGGGGTCACCCATCGCCTGGAGCATGAGTCTCTGCTGAGGCATCCCCCGCTCTCGGTACATTGCCGCACCAACATGAGCTCCCAAGGCTAGGAGGGGAACCGCCAAGCATAGCTTGCTACGGGCGGCACCTGAAGTCGGTCCATGTTGTATGGTGTCACGACCTCTGGGTAGGTGAGGTTCCTTGCTATGGTCCTCGGCACCCCAACTTCATCAATGGCGAGGTTTGGATCGCCCGTGATAACTGTGCGCGCAGAAAAGTCTACGCGTTTGCCCATGAGGTTGCCACGTACGCGGCCCTCCTTGCCCTTTAAGCGTTGCGAGATGGACTTAAGCGGACGGCCAGAGCGAGAGGTAGCCGGCTCAACGCCTGGAAGGGTATTGGTCACAAAGGTTGCCAAGTGGTACTGAAACAGGGCAAGAGAGGAGGCTGGTCAGCAATCATTCGGTCAATGGGCGCCTCCCCTCCGTCCACAGTGAATCCTCCACCTCAAATGGCAGCCAAGGCCCAAGCAGATGCCCCATCACCTGTAACAAGGAGATGTGCTGCAGCTGGATATGATTGGGCGCTCCGTTGCGCTCGTGCTCACGTAGACTCCGATTGGTTCTCACAATGTCCATGAGCTTGACCGTCAGGTCATCCTCTCCGCGCCCCTGAGATGACTCCATCCGGATTGACGGGCGGACTTGTGGGGGGGGCACAGGTAGCACTGTGATGATCATCCAATCCGGTCGCGCATATTCCGGATCGAAGCCGAGCCGTCTGGCATCCGTGTCTGAAATCCCTTTGAGCACCTTGTGCGCGCGCTCTGCCGTCAATTCCAGCTTGCGCTCATGCTCATCTGTCGCCTCCTGAACACGTAGGCCAAGCGCATGATAATGTCAGCTGGGAGCGCTCGACTACATGTGCAGTGCAGAATGAAGGATGGCGAGTGATGAGGAAGAGCACCGAAGGCGGGCACGCGGCCTCAATGGCGCGCTGTGCGTAAGGCTCCTTCGCCTGTTGAGAGCATGGTGCGTCGTTCTCTCCAATCACCACAGGGCAGTGGAATGTATGGACGCTGTTGGCCCCGCACCGTACCCTCACGTCATAATTGTTGTGTTCTAGACCACCCAGGGCCCGCAGACAGCGGTGTGCGTGCGCCAGCAGCGTACCTTGAATTCGGCATGGATCATGAGCCCGTCCTTCTTGTAGCTTGGCTGAGCAGCCGAGCACGACCAGCATACGCCCTTTGTCTTGGCAATGTTCATGACTGCTCGTAGCCGCCGCTCCGGCTTTTTGGTGCGCGTGGCCCGCGCAATGCGCGTTGCATCGCCCGACAGCTGTCCAGTCTCATCCGGCGGCTCGTCACCAAGTATCACAGAGCACGAGAAGCACACGCAACGGAGGGTCTGCAAGAATGAGGTGAAGAGAGAGGGTGTGTGCCCACTTGCAAAGGGACCCGCTTCATTTCCACCGCGAAAAGCTCTCTTTTTGGATAGCGACAAGGCGGAATGGCTATGCTCAGGGTGCGGCAGAAGGTGCGATCCGTAATATCAGCCAGTTATGAGTACTGCCACCACACTCCCTTTCCAGCCCCTGCCACTTCCCTTCCCGCTCCACACCTTCATGACATTCTCAATGAAGCAGACATGGTACATCGGCTTGGCCAGCTCGATGTGCCCAAAGTGTCCCGGACACTCGTTGTCGTCCATTCCGCAGGTGGTGCACCTGAGGTCCTTATCGATCGAGCCAAGACGTGAGTCCATCAGCCCATTCGGCACCGGCCGCCCGTTCTCGAACGTGCGGTCTGACTCGATGTGGCAGACAGAGAGCGCCTTGACCTCGTCTGGCCCCAAGATGCCAAACTGGACACGCTTCACCTTGCGGATATCGGCCTCGGAGTAGGTGAACGTGGCGCGCGACATTCCTCACCCCTCCTCCCCCTCCGCCCCCCCCCCCCCCCCCTCTCCCCCCCTAACCCTGCCTCCCCCCTCTCTCTGAAACACAAGGAGAAAGAGAGAGAGAGAGAGAGAGAGAGAGAGAGAGAGAGAGAGAGAGAGAGAACTCCTCCCCACCCCCGTGCGGCGCTCTCTCTCCCGCCCTCGCGCCTCGCCTACGCCCCCCGCGCCCGCGCAACCCCCCCCCCCCCCCCCCTTCTTCTCCCCCTTCTCCCCCCCCGCTCTCCCCTCCCTTTATTCCCTCCCTCCCTCGATGTATTTCTCTCTCTCTCCTCAGCCCTCGTCTTGAGTTCCCACAACTAAGCGCTCCCCCACCCCCTCTCCCTCTAGACGGGCTCAGCGCGCGCGGGGGAAGCGCCTTGCACCGGTCAAAACGGACCAGTCTTTTAACTTTTAAGGCTCTCACCTGCTGCCATCAAGCCTGCAAGGCGATGGCAGTGGCAGTGGCAGTGCCACAAACCACAAATATCAAATATAAGGATAAACACCGATGATGTACAGATGACACTTGATACTTTACCAATACCAATCAGAGATAAGAGTTACACCGTTAGAGCTTAGAGCGTTGTACGACATCTGGTCATCTGGTCAGCTAGCATCCGTGATCCCTGATCACTAGCCAGCCACATACATACACCGGACGAGCCATGCGCCATGCGCCGACCGCCGACCGACAACCGACAACCGACAACCGACCGCGCACACCCCGCCCATATCCATCTCGGGGTAGGGAGTCACCGTATCTGCGCTGTCACGAACGCTAGCTACACGATGGTACGTACGGTTATTCTGCTACACTGTTGTATCCAGGCTCTTTGGCAAAAATGTTTCGGCCTGAATACGAGCCCTCCTCGTTATCCACCGTCTGCTAGGTTCGTCGTGGTCGTTCCAGGCGAGTTGATTCGGATTCCCCCTGGGCTCAAGTTCGGGTTCGCCGATTTTCGTCTCGAAAATCGAAGGAGTTGAGTTTTATTTTTACTGGAATTAACTTGTTGAGGGTGGAACCAACTTGTTCACGACTTGTTCAGGCGGGAACCAACTTGTTCGGTGAGTGGAGTCAACTTGTTCAGTGGTTAAAGTCAACTTGTTGAGAGGTCAACTTGTTGAGGGGTCAACTTGTTGAGGGGTCAACTTGTTGAGGGGTCAACTTGTTGAGAGGTCAACATGTTGAGAGGTCAACTTGTTGAGAGGTCAACTTGTTGAGAGGTCAACATGTTGAGAGGTCAACTTGTTGAGGGGTCAACTTGTTGAGAGGTCAACATGTTGAGAGGTCAACATGTTGAGAGGTCAACATGTTGAGAGGTCAACATGTTGAGAGGTCAACATGTTGAGAGGTCAACATGTGAGAGGTTAACTTGTTGAGATGTGAACTTGTTCAGGTTGTCTGGTAGTTTGTTGTGCGGCACGTGTAGCGTGTAGCGCCTGTTGGTGACCTGCAGCCCCCTGAGTACCCCCAAGCCCCCGAGTCTTCCGAGTCATCCTTTCGAGTCTACGAGTCCCTACGAGTCCCAATCAAGCGGTATCTGCTCGCCGCGCCCTTCCCTACGTCCTCCGTCCCTCCGATTTGCGTTCCCGGACTCCCGCCATGCCTGGCGAGCCAGGTGTCCGAGTGGTACCGGGGGGGGGGGCATTGCCCCCTCCCCTCGATATTTGTCCTCCCCCCAGTGCAAGCACCGGCCCTACGCACCCCAGCACACCCTCTCCTCGAGGCCACGCTGGGGGAAAACCCCTTTCGGGTAAAAGCAACGCAGGGGGGGGGGGGGCACTCGTGAGTTTAGTTAGGGGCCTAGAGCGCTAATCTCCCTCGCCCGAGCGAGTGGCCGCGGCGAGCCGCGGCCCTTCCCTCCTGGCTCTGGCGCCCCCGTCTTCTCTTACCCAACTAGGTCTAGAAGACACGTAAACACCGGAGGGGAGAGCTGCCGCTCCCCCCTCCCCTCCCTCTTCCCTTTTCCTCCTCTCTTCCCTGCGGCGGGGGCCCATGGCGCGCGCCTGCGGCCCCTCGCTCAGGTCCCCAGATGGCCTGCAGGGCCTGGGAGCACAGCTCAGGGGGCAGGTGAGGCTGGGGCATGGCCCTGGCCCCTCCTGCCTCTCCCTCGCTGGCGCTCCGCTCCCCTGCAAGTCGACTGGAGCTGGCTGGGGGGTCCTGATCAGGGGGGCCCAGGGGGAGGAGGGGCTGGTCAGAGGAATGGGCAGGCCACGACAGGCCAGGGCGGGCGAATCAGGCGTGCCTGTGGGGAGAGGGATGGGTCAGCAGGGCAGTGTGCTCCTGGCAGGCCATCAGGCGTGCCAGGAGAGCGGGTGGTTCTTCCCCCATGGTAGGGGAGGAGTGGAGAGAGAGGGGGGCTCGTGCCCCGCCATGAGTGAACCAAGTATAAACTTAGTTGTGAAGGGCTTAGATTTAGATATGGTCTATGGTCTATGGTCCGGTGGTCCGCCCCCCCCCCCCCCCCGGTGATCCGTTCCACCCTGCTTCCTCCTACGCCTCCCGGGCTGACGGCCGACTCTGTGCTCTGTCTCGGCCTTATCCTGTAAACGGGCGCGAGACTTACCGACTCCGCGCGCGCTCTCTCTCTCCCCTCTCCTGCGGCACGCGCTATGGCGCGCCTGCGGCAAGCCTCCAGCCTCCAGCTGCCCTCTGGCGACCCATGGAGGCTCCAGGAGGCCAGCTGAGGGGGCAGAGGAGGCTGGGGCTGGGCCCTGGCCTCCCCCTCCCCTGCCTCTCCCTCTCCCTCGCTGGCGCTCCTGAGCCTCAGGGCCTCAGGCCTCAGGGCCCCCCACGCTGCACATGTCTGCCTGTCGACCGGGGGGGAGGGGGGGTTGGAGCAATGGGCTGGCCACGACTAGCCAGGACGGGCGAATGGGGCGAGCCTGTGAATGAGAGAGTGGGTCAGTAGGGCAGTCTCCTCCTGGCAAGCCATCAGCGAGGCAGAGGCATATGCCAGGAGGATGGGTGGTTCCGGTTCCTCCCCCATGGCAGGGGAGAAGTGGGAGTGGGGAGAGGGGGGGGGGCTCGAGCCCCCCCATGGGTCAACCAAGTATTAACTTAGTTGGCCTCCAAACACAGGGAAAACGGCCTGTTTTTGGCATTTCCAGAAACCCGGGAAAACACGGTAAAACCGTCTTTACCATGTGCCATGTGGACTAGGAAGTCTCCGACGGCCGCACCCACGTCCACGTCTAAAGTTTACTCCTACGGTTTTTTTTTCTTGTCTCCCCTTTCCCCCCTTTCCCTCCACTTGCACTGGCCTCTCTGACCTCCTCCCGCTCTCTCCGCTCTCCCCGCCCTCCTCTCTCCCCGCTCTCCCTGCCCAGCCGTGCCCCGCCACACACACCCTCTCTCCCCCGTACCTAGTTCCCCCTTCTCTCCCCCTCCCTCTTCCATCTCTCCTACTGCGCGGCCTTTCGGCCCCCCTTCCCCCTTTCTCTCTCTCTTTCCGGAGGCGGGAACCGTGTGCGATGGACTCCGACGACGAGGACTACATGTGCGGCTGGCAGCGCGTGCTCATGAAGCGGAGGCAAGCTGCCGAGGAGCGACAAATCAAGTGCAAGCGGAAGCCGACCGCCGAGCCCGGAGAGCCTCAGCCGATGCAGACCGGGTTCATGCCACTTCAATGGATGCAGCAGCCTGCGTGCAACACTCGCCCCACTGGTAGTCCGAGCAAGG
This sequence comes from Isochrysis galbana, assembly GCA_018136815.1. Taxonomy (NCBI): domain Eukaryota; phylum Haptophyta; order Isochrysidales; family Isochrysidaceae; genus Isochrysis; species Isochrysis galbana. The sequence continues at coordinate 491,856 of CM030931.1, forward strand.
CGCTCCGTACCCATTGAGCGGCCAGACCACCTTGCAGAGATAAGCCTTCAGTCAGTGCGGGGCTCGGTCCCATGTGGCATGATGACTCCCGTGAGCAGCACGTCGCCATGGGTGGAGTAGCGGTAGAAGGACCATAATCCTGGCAACTTGCTGTTGTGGGTTGCCTTGGCCAGGATCGCAGTCGCCAGAGTCGTGGCTCACACGGAGTGGTCGCCTAGACCTCGACGTTTTGGGAAGGCAATTCCAAGAGGCCTAGGGTGAGGGGATGGGCTGTCCATACCTCAAGGCGCTGCGCAAGTCAGTGTCGTCGAATTCTATTCAGCTCTACCCAAGCCTGCCCACTGCGCGAGCATGTAGAGGGCTGTCTTCTCGACGGGATGCCCCTCGCAGCGAAGAACACGTGCCTTCAGATCCTGAGTTCAACAGGACCGTTTGATCCCCATGTGCTTCATATTCGAACCCTGATGCGCAGCTGGCTCAAGGGGTGCCCATACCGCCCTACGACCGCGTCCACAATATGTACGCTCGTGCATAATCCAGGCTTGCCCCTTTCGAAACAGTCGTATTGTGCTTCTGGGCTGCCGGTTCAAGTACAAGGGAAGGCTCGCACTCTGCAGAGCTGATCCTGCTGCTCTCCACTGGCGCGTACTGGCGCATGCGCATACTGTTCACGCTTTGTCTGCACAGTGCGTGAATTCAATGCAGGATTGGGACAATGATGACACTAAGAAAGAAGGGCGAGCTGAATTTGGCGTGCTCTGATGGCGTCTTCCATGCACGCTAATTGATACACGGCGCAAATCATGGTCATTGTTTCGGTACGCATTTTAGTCGGGCCTCCCTTTCTTTCGAATTCTCTCTCTCGATTTCTCTTTTCCATGGCTACTTTTTAAAGCGGTGGTGGCACATCTTTGTTTTGTCGCAGCTACTATTGCCCCGCCAGGCTTGTGAATGAAACGTGTGATGTGGTGGTGGCAGCTACGCTACGCGCCATGCTACATAGTGTATGTCCGTCGGGGCTCACCCACGACTAAGATGGGGCATGTGCGCCAGAGCCATGTGTGGCAATCGGCTGTATGTGTGTGTGAGTGTGCATGTGTCGATTGTGAAGACGAATGGACGCGATGACTTGCACGAGCATGATTGGCGCCTAATGGTTCGCAGAATGTAGGGCTCACATATAAGAGGCGGGACGCAACCTACTTACTTTTATAAGTGGGGGCCTCGTGCCCCCCTCACTCCATCGCGGACACCCCCCGGGGTGGGCCCGTAAGACCAAAAGCGTTCAATTATCCCCATCCCTGCTAACACCTTTCGTTGTCACCTGGAGGTTACTTGACTCAACTTGACACTTCACATGTTGAAACACACACGTTGTCTGACTCCATCCACTCGATTTGGGGCAGGGTCGATATCTCGTTGAAATCACGATCCACGTCTCACACACAGCACCAAGTAGACTCTGCAAATCTGATGGGTGTATGTCCATACTTAAAAGCACCGACCGCGTTAAAGCAGAGCGTTGAAGACCTCGTCCAAGGTCACTTCATCTGACGAGGACAAGTCCGCGCTTCTCACTTCTGAAAGCAACGAAGTCGTTGCTAGGCGTAGCGTGACCGAAAAGTGAGAGCTCACCACGAAGGGCGCGCCGCTCTTCCCAGATTCAGCGCGAAGCCGACCGTAGCTTTTCAAGCGCGCTTCCAAAGAGCACCGACCACGTAAAAGCAGACAACAAGTTTCGTCACACGTCTATAGGCTATAGGGAGGAGACGAGGAAGGGTGAGCAGTTCCCTGCAGTTGAGCAGTTTGAGCAGTTCCTTGTAGTTGAGCAGTTCCCTGGAGTCCGCCCTTGCCTCCCCCCCCTCCTCGCCTACCAGCCCCCCCCCCTTCCCCCTCCCCGCGTACCAGAATCGCGATGGACTCCTCTTCTCTGACGCGTCCTATGGAACCAGACGAAGAGACCCGTCAAGTGTCACCTCACCTGTCTGCACGTCGCAACGGGAAGCTTCTATGGGATATTGCACTACGAATCAATTCCCACCTATAGAGGCCTTGGGTCAGGACATCGACTTCATGTATGTAGATGATTAATTAATTAATTAATTTCTTAATAGTCTCACCGCACACGCGACCGTGCAGCCTCTACTTTCTACTCACGTAGGAAACTTTCTACACCCCCAATCCGCCGGCCCTTTCCCCCCGCCATCAGGCGACTCCCCCCGTGCACTACTAGGGGGATAGGGGAAAAGGGCTTAGATATGGTCGGTGGCCCGCGCCCCCCCCCGGCGATCCGTTCCCCCCTTCCTCCTACGCCTACCGGGCTGGCGGCGGCCTCGGTCCCGACTTATCCTGTAAACAGGTGCGGGACTTACATATTTTCCGGTGAGCGGAGCTCTCGCTCCGCCCACCCCCTTCTCCGCGCTCTCTCTCCCCTCTCCTGCAGGCACGCGCGATGGCGCGCCTGCGACAGGCCTGCAGCTGCCCCTGGCGACCCCTGGAGGCCTCTGGAGGCCAGCTCAGGGGGCAGAGGAGGCTGGGGCTGGGCCCTGGCCTCCCCTGCCTCTCCCTCGCTGGCGCTCCTGTGCCTCAGGGGTCCCCAATCTGCACCTGTCTGCCTGTCGAACAGGGGGGGAGGGGGGGTTGGAGCGATGGGCTGGCCACGACAGGCCAGGACGCGCGAGGCAGGCAAGCCTGCCGGTGAGAGAGTGGGTCAGCAGGGCATTCTGCTCCTGGCAAGCCATCAGGCGTGCCAGGAGCATGGGTGGTTCCTCCCCCATGGCAGGGGAGGAGTGGAGAGAGGGGGGGGCTCGTGCCCCCCCATGGGGCAACCAAGTATAAACTTAGTTGATGTATGTAGATGATTACCATCAGACCAATTCACTGATGGAGGCATCCTCTCGCGGGCATTTCTGGTGCGTAAAGAATACATTGGAGTTGTTCAAGGATCGGCAGAAGAGCGCATCTGCATTGGTGACGTTTGTCAACCAGGTTGGAGCTACCCAAAAGCAGACAGCCCTTATTTATCATGGCTGCCAAGCGAGGGCATGCTCATATTGTGGTTGAACTCCTCAGTGCTGGTGCCATGATTGAAGCTATGGATGATGATGGATATACTCCTCTACTTCATGCCTGTAAGATGAATCACATAGAAGTGGCCGAAGTGCTCCTTGCGAACGGTGCTCACATCAGCAACAACATTCTTCAGATGACCAACGATGACACAATGATCAATCTACTGACGCGTGCTGGGGCTTGAAAGGACCTCCCCAAACTTGGGTGCATTTCGGTAGAACTGACACGAGTGTGATGGGAGATTTATTTTTTTGGAAGGGGGAGGGGGGGAGAATCGCACCATTTCCTGGCTAAGATTTTCGTGCCAGCCCATTGCTCCAGCCCCTGCTCCCCCACGGTCGACAGGCAGACAGGTGCAGCGTGGGGGTCCGAGAGGCTTAGGAGCGCCAGCGAGGAAGAGGCAAGGGAGGCCAGGGCCCTCGGGGCCTCCAGCAGCCTCCCGGGGTCGCCAATGGGCAAGTGGAGGCCTGCCGCAGGCGCGCCATCTCATGTGCTGCAGGAGAGGGGAGAGAGCGCGCCGAGAGGGGGGGGGGGGGGAAGGGTGTGAGCGAGAGCTCCGCCCACCGAAAGATTGGTAAGTCCCGCGCCTGTTGCCTGTTTACAGGATAAGTCGGGCGACCGACGACCGACGAGGCCGAGGCCGCCGACCTGGAGACACGGGAGGAAGGGGGGGAATGATCACCGGGGGGGGGGGGGGGGGGGGCGGGCCACCGGACCATATCTAAGCCCTTCACCCCTATCCCCCTTGTAGTGCACGGGGAGAGTCGCCTGATTGCGGGGGGGTAAGGACTGAGGGGTGGGGGTGTAGAAAGTTTGCTGCGGCTGAAGCGTGAATGAAAGTAGGGAGTCCACGGCCGCGTATGTGGTGGGAATATTAAGTTTATTATTCTGTAGTTTATCTTCATAAAAAGGCTGCGAATACCGGGCGCCGGCGCAGGGGGAAGGGGCTTTCTCGATGAACAAAGCTTATCGGCTTGAACAACTTCTCTTTGTGTACACCGGCTCAGCCGCTAGTACCACTTCATATGGCTGGTGGGCTGGAGAAACTTTGCCACCTCACTAACAATGCCCATGCGAGTTGCTCAACGATTCCTCCGCTTAAGGAATGCTCAAAGGCGACGATGCGCAAAGCATTCGTGTACGTGGCGGTAGAGCCATGTAAGAGCCATGATTTGTGAGGATATGACTTGTGCGGTACACGCTGCCCATTCTGGCGGAACGTGGTAGCAATTGGCTCCTATGTGTCCGCGGCGTGGCCGTGCCGATTGCTATATGACACGCGTCGTGTTTGCTCATCCTTTAGGCGCGGTTCATTGCGACGTCCCTTTTCTCGTCTCTCGACGCGCGCATGCGGCGGTCCCTCAGCGATCGTGGCGCGGCCTCTTATGGGTCTTCTCTTTCTTATGCTTGTGGTGGCTCTTTCGCTCGCCCTTCTCCTTCTTCCTTTTCTTCTCCCTCTTTTCTCGCTTCCTCTTCTCTTTCTTCTCTTTCTTCTGCTCGCGCTTCTCCTTGCGCCGCTGCTCCTTGGCGCGTCCTTTCGCGAGCAACCGAGCTGTAAGCTCTAGCTGTAACTCCGCACGCGCGTCCGTGCCTCCCGCCGTCCCCGGCGGCGGCGGCGGAGGTGCGCGCCCCGTCGACGGCACCACAAGGTTGTACTTGCCTTTTTCCGGTGGAGGCTGTGGCTCTCTCTCGCCATGCGCGCCCACTGGGTCCTCATCCGGCAATAAGGCGTACTCTCCGGTTCCCAATTGCTTGCCACCATACTCCGGCACTTGCAGTGCGGCCATCGAGTCGCGTCGAGGCTCACCATCCATCCGTCCACCGCCGCCACCACTGCCCTTCCGATCGGCATCGGATTGCGCCTCAACGTGAGTGGGGTCGAGATCGCGCCCATCGCTCTGCGAACAGAGCTTCATAGAGAGTGAATACCGCCCCGCTGCCACATCAACCGCCGTCACCTTGACGAAGACTTCCTGTCCGACCTCGAGAATGTGTGGCAGGTCCTCGGCATCGACCCGAGAGTTTGAGATTTGAGAAATGTGCAACAAGCCATTCTTGCGAAATCCTGGCAGCGAAATGAAGGCTCCAAAAGAATTCAGCTTGGCGACTTCCCCCTTGTGGATGGAGAATTGCTCAGGGTACTGATCAGATGCGCCAGGCCCGCGCTCTTGCCGTGGCTTGGGGCAGTCGCGCAAGAGATGACCCACTTCCCCGCAGTTGTAACATTCCCCACTGCCCCCGCTCTTGCCAGGATGGCCGCTGTCGAGCGTAGCCTCCTCTCGCAGCTCGCCACTATCTTGATCGACATTTTTCATCGAGCATGACACACGATACGGGCGGCCGCTCCCTTTGACGGACAAGATGTGGACCCATACATCGTCCCCGACACGCGCAACCTCCTCAACCTTCTCAACGCGTTGCGGCGCCAGCTGCGATATGTGCACCAGGCCTTGCGAGCGGTACCCTGGCATTGACACAAATGCGCCGAATGAAGTGATGGATGCCACTCGAGCTCGCAACACAGCACCAGGGTCGGGTGCATCAAGTAAAAACTCGTCAGGCACCTGTGGTGAACGCGGCCTCCGCACTGGTGGCGATCGTGACCGGTCTCGCCAACCGCGCGGATGGCTCCTCCATGGCGAGGGGGATCGTTTGGACGAGGTCCAACCCGGGGGTGGTGGAGGCGGTGGCCTTCGGCCATGCAGGCTGCGGCTGCGGCTGCGGCTGCGGCTGCGCCCGCGGCTGCGGCTGCGGCTGCGGTTGCGCCCGCGGCTGCGGTTGTGCCCGCGGCTGCGGTTGCGCCCGCGGCTTCGTATGTCCCGGTGGCTGTGCCGGTGGCTGCGCCCGTAACTGTCACTCCGGCTATGACTTCGGCGGCGTCGCCCGCCGCCACTGTAGCGGTGGCTGTCAGCCCCACATTCACGGCTGCGACGTCGCGCGCCAGTAGGCCTCGATGGCGAGGGACGCCGCACAGGGCGTGGGCTACTACTCCTCTGCCTCCCCCCTTGGCGTTGCGGGCTCGTACTTCTCGAATGGTTGCGGCTGCATGCGCTGCTGCTGCTTCCGCTGCTACTTTCACTGCTTCTGCTTCTGCTTTCGCTGCTTCTTCCGCTTCCGCTTCCGCTTCTGCTGCTGCTGCTTCTGCTGCTGCTGCTCTTGCCCCCCCCCGCCTGGCTGCTGCCTGCCGAGCGGCTTCGGCTGAAGTTCCTCTTTGGCATGGCGTGCGGCGGGGAGCGGCAGCGCGGGGGAGAGGGAAGAAGGGAGGGAGAGGGAGCAGAAGGGCCGGGAGGAGTGGGCGGGCGGGCGGGGGGGGGGGGGGGGGGGGAGGAGGGAGGCGGGACTTGCGAGTCCGATGGCCGAGGGGCTCGTCGCACGCGCGCGGGACGGAAGAGAGAGAGGGGAGAGAGTACGAGGAGATGATAGCCGAGCAGCTAGATTTCTTGTACTACGCTTTACACTTTACACTTTACTACTATAGGCTGTATTCACATTTGTATATTGAATACCGCTACTCGCCATTTGGCTGTGGGACAGAAGAAGGTCGAGGATGTTGGAATAGTACCGCGCTGGTGCGGGCGAAGTGTCATCACACAGACGGCTACGTGCGGCGTCAGACTTGTCTTTAGTGACGCGCATGCGACATGCGTCTCGAGTCTCGAGTCTCGAGTGTCCAGTGTCCAGTGTGGAGTGTGGTCTTGGTCTTGGTCTTGGTACTAAGCTCAACGGTCAGGGAAGTTGCTCTCCCACGTGCGGCATCGGTACTATCTTGAGCGACGAGCTGCAAGCATGAATCTCCAACGTCCAACAACCACCTGATTTGTAACGAGCTCACAAACAACCAGGGCCAGGGCATCTGTCTGCCTTTAGTGACGATGCCCGGAACTAGGGCCAGGGCATCTGCCTTTAGTAACGAAGACGAAGGTCGCGTTCCGTCAAAAGACAAAAGAGGACCATGTGACATGTGAAATTTTAAGTTTTTTTTATCTAATTTAACTTTAAATTTGAAACTAACTCTAATGAGTTTACTTACAGCCAAAACTCTGCCGAAAACTCGTCTATTATTAATTATTGTTACTGCTATTGACTTATATTATGTATTACTATTACTATATCTATATATATATAATGAATAATGATACTGAAACTATATAATATTCTTACCGCACATGCACATGCCACATGCGGATGTGGACCCACTACTTTATTTAACACAGGACACTTTCTACACCCCAACTCCTTCCCAGCAACTCCGAATGCCGAACGAATGACGAATGACGAGTGGCATTGCATCCAACATCCAACAGGCCTGCCCCAAACAAACCCGCACTCCGAACCAGGCTCTTATTGGTAGTGCACCAGAGTTGGACCCCGGAAACCGAAGACAAAGGAATGAAGGGGGGAAAGGGAGGAGGTGGAGAGAGGGGATGTAAGGGCGGTGTCGTGGCAGTGACAGGGTAACCTAGAACCTACCTAGCTAGGATTAGTAGGCGTGTAGGCGTGTAGCCCGGAATCTTCAGATGTTTTTTTTCTACACCCCAATTTCCCTGGTCCTTTTGCAGCTTTGGGGGCAGTGGAGGTTGGGGCTCAGCCCCTGGCCCCCCCGCCCCCCCTGCCTCTGCCTCTCCCACGCTCACCTCGCTGGCCATGGGAGCCGCCGAAAGGCTTTCAAAGGCCCCTGTATGCTTGGCGACCAGGGATGGGGGGTGGGGGGTAAGTCTGCTCGAGGGCAGGCCTGGCGCGGGCGTGGGAGTGCAGCTCGCGGCCCGCGGCCCGCGCCCACGCCCACTAGGGGCCTGGGCCAGCTTGATGAGTGCCCAGCCCCAGCCAGACCAGAAGGCAGGTGCAGGTGCTGAGGTCTGGCAGGGGCTGAGATTGATTGTACGGGCCCACCTTGGGGGGTGTCCGCGATGGAGTGAGAGGGGCGCGAGGCCCCCGTTGACCATTGACCCCCACTTTCAAAAGTAGGTTGAGTTGCGAGTTGTATATAGAATAGAATCCTTAAAAATACGATCCCTTCCCATCCTCACCCCCAGCACCTGCGCGCTACTTTCCAAAATTAGTCCCTCGCGCGAGCCAATCTGACATGAGGTGAAAGAAGGTGAACTTGAGACAGCTACACGCACATGGTGCACATTGTATTACATTTGCCATGGTGCCATAAGTGCCGATGGCTGAGGGCATCATGAGACTTGTACACACCTATCACGCTTGAACTTGAACACAGCGCAGCACGGATGAACGTAGTATCAAGGTATAGAATAGCGGTGGACAATGACGCTGTGGTGGAGGTGCCAGCAAAAAATGAGCAGCGACAACACGTACACACTGCGGGACAAGACAGCGAGTCGCAGTGGAGCCGGGTTCTACCGATGAAATGGCGTGCACCGTTATGGCACCGTTCGGAGTGCGCATGACGAGCCCGACACTGCTACCCAGGACGCGAACATGCGCATCATGCATGGGGCATGCGAAATGGCAGCATGGGAATCAATGATCTGGACAGCGACGGGACAACGAGACCTAGAGAACGCTCTCGCCAGCCCGCTCTCACATTCGCTTTTCCTTCAAGCTCACGCCATAGGC